>JAGKTI010005689.1:0-25449 GCA_018397915.1 Birgus latro | reverse complement strand
AAAAAAAAAAAAAAAAAAAAAGTAGAGAGGTGGCCTGCAGTCCTACCGGACCCTGGTTCAAATCCTGGCTGGGGCAGGGATCAGTTAAAGGATTTGAGTTTCATAAAAAGCAGACTTTACTGATCTACCAGAAGACCCACTGACATGTTGTAAAAATACCCCCACTAATACCAATACACCAGTCCTGTATGAGACAGCCCTAGCATGTATTCAATATGGATGGTGGGTGTAAGTATCGAAGTGATGACATGTAGAAGTGCAAGGTATGTAGGACGACTACTTGGCCTTGGGAGCCGGCTGTGAAGCCTATGCCCATAGTCAGACACACACACACACACGTGGGAGACACAGGAGAGACGAGAATGCTGCTCCGCTCTACCAGGCTGAATCAGCTCCAAATGGCCAATACCTAAAAAGTATCTTTATATGAGTCAAGCTCTGTACTAGATCCAACTAAATACTTTTCTAAAATAAAAGAGAAAATTTAAGTAAAAGTGTTGTTCCAAAAACAGAATACAACAAATAGTGCAGATGCGCTAAACAAGCAAATCAGCAGTTTAGTGTTTTGGCTATGGCGTACAGGAATGCAAACAGTGAGCACATTCTTCTCACAGTACCACAAGATGAGCACCATGTTTAGTAAAGTAAATATGGAAGGAGTTAAGAAAAGGGATAAAGGTAGAAAGCAGGATGATGACTTCTACCCAGAACTGGTGGAAATGGAGATGTACAATAAGTTGGTAGAACAAGTGCACAGATTAGAGAAGGCTTTTCTGAGTGAAATGGATGAAATTAAGAAGCAGTTGCACGTGCAGGAAGAGGAAAAAGAAAATTAGTAAAGGAAGTTCACAGGAAAGACACAACAATTGATGAGCTTCTAATTGAGGCTGGTACACTCGGAAGGAAGATCAGTGAAATGGCAAGCACATTTGTCAACCATGAGAGTATTATGGATGAGTTCAGAAATGATAGAGACAATTAGGCAGGCTAGCACTCTGATAGATCATAGCAGTGATACTGAGGAGAAGATAACCTAGGTGAATGAAGTGATGCAAAGCTACAAAAATGATGTGGAAACCATGTATGCTGAAATGGTGAAAGTAAAGAAAGACTTGGAGACAAGAGCTGAAGAAAAAAGCATTAAAAAGGAAGTAAAGAAAATTATCCAAAACAATCTAAAATTGGTCAAAGATTCAGCAGACATCAACAAATCTATAGCAATCACTGGTATTGAGGAGGAGGAAATAAAAAGCAAGATTTCGAGAGACAAAAAGGAGATGGAAAATGTAATGAACATACTGAAGGAAGTATCAGAGGAAATCTGTAGGAAAGACAGAGGAACACAAAAGGCTAGGGAAATACGAAAAATAAATCAAGGCCCCTGAAAGTAACCTTCCAGAGTGTAAACACTGTGGAGGAAATACCGAAAAATGCAAACAAACTTATGGAAAAAGAGGATTTCAAAAATGTATGGATAAAAAGATGCCTAACTCAAGAGGAACTGGGTTTACTAAAAGAGAAGAGGGAGGAGGCAAAAACAAAGAACGAGGGAAGATCAGAGGAAGAGAAAAACACATTGTTTTACAAAGTAATTGGATTGCAGGTATGAAAGTGGTACATAAACAGGAGGGAATAAAAAGGAGGAAGGTAGTAGACCCAAGTCATGACAAGTATGTAAACAAGATGATTAAGTTTATGTATTCAAATGTAGATAAAATGGTATCTTAATTACTAGAGATGAATGATTATATTAAAGAAAAGGAACCACATATCTGCCTAACTGAAACAAAATTAACATCAAGGATATCAAACGATACCCTAAACCTAGAAGAATATAATATGTGGAGAAGAGAGAGGAGCTTAATAAAAGGAGGAGGAATTATGATATTAAAAAAGAAAAATCTGCAAGTCAAAGAAATAGAACTAAATATACCCTCACAGGTAGAACTGATCGCAGAAGAAATTAATATGTCTGAAAGGAAAATAACTGTGGCAAATCTATACATGCCATCCAGATCAAACATTTGGGAAAAAGGTGAATATGAAGACCTGGCAGAGAGTACAATTCAAAGTTTAAGAGCAATACTACATAGGATGGAGGAGAAATCTGAAAGAATTATAATATCTGGAGATTTCAATACAAATATAAATTGGAATACTCTAGATATAAAAAGCCAGGAAAGCTGTTGGGACCAAAAGCACCTGGACCTTGTGCAGGAGTTTTTCCTAACACAACATGTAAAACAGAGCACCAAAAAAAAAGAAGACTAGATGTACCATCAGTACTAGATCTTATATTTACTGGGCAGGAAATTGATATTGACAGTATTATGTACCACCCTCCATTTGGCAAAAGTGACCATGCAGTATTAAACTGCAACTTCATGATTGCATATGACATAGTTAACAGTAATGAAAGCTACAAAAAGAGCCTTAACTATAAAAAGGGAAACTACCACGACCGAAAGAAATACTTCTTAGAAATAGATTGGGAAAAAGAGCTTAGAGGACAAGATTTAAATGTTATATATAAAAAATTCTGTGAACTTTATGAAATAGGAGTCCAAAATTACATCCCTCAGCACAAAGAAGCAGAAATGACAATAAAGAAATGGTTTAATAAAGAATATAAAAAATCAAAAGAAAAAAAGAGACCTGTTGTGGAACAGATACAGAAGACACAATTGTGAGAGGGCATGTAACCACTATAAACAGGCAAGAAACGAATACACAAGAACAAGGAGAGAAGCCCCAAAACAGTTTGAGGATGACATCATTAACAAAAGTAGTGATCAACCGAAGCTGTTTTACAGCTACATCCGAAGCAAAGCCAAAGTAAAAGACAAAATACAATCCATTACGGACGAAGGGATCCTCTACACACAAGAGAAAGATATTTGTGAAGCACTAAATAAGAATTTCCAATCAGTTTTTACAGAAGAAAAATAATTTTGAGCGGGATTATACAGAATATGCATGCCTAAACATATTATTAGATATACAAATATCAGAAAAAGAAATACAGGAGGAGTTAAGTAAATTAGACAAAGGAAAAGAAAATGGTCCAGATGAAATTTCACATTAGGTGCTACATGAATGTGCAAAGGAGTTAAGTAGACCATTATATTTAATATTTAAGGAATCCTTGGATCAACGTAAACTACCTGCTATTTGTAAGAAAGCAAACACTGTCCCCTTATTCAAGAAAGGGAATAGACAAAATCCACTCAACTACCAACCAGTATTAAGGTACTGGAAAAGTTGATAAGAAAAGTTTGGGTAAACCAACTAGAAGAACACAATATGATAACAGAAAGGCAATTTGGTTTCAGAAAGGGAAAATCATGTGTTACTAATCTATTAAGCTACTATGACAGAGTTGCAGAAACACTACAGAAAAGAGAAGGATGGGTGGACAGTATCTATCTAGATTTCAAGAAAGCATCTGACAGAGTACCGCACCAAAGACTCTTATGGAAACTGTACCATCAAGGAGGAATCCGTGGCAAAATGTACTGTTAGATGCAAGATTTTCTCAGGAAAAGGGAAATGAGAACAGTACTAAAAGGAAACTACTCATCATGGAGGGAAGTGACTAGTGGAGTTCCACAGGGCTCAGTGTTGGCACCAATTTATGTTTTTAGTATATATAAATGATATAGTTAGTAATATTGGAAATGAAAGCTACTGTATTTAAATATGTTTGTAGATGATGCAAAAATACAAAGGAGAATTACTAACACAGACTCTTGTAAAGAACTACAAGAAGAATTAAATAAACTTCATGAATGGAGTAATACATGGCAAATGGAATTCATTGTGGACAAGTGTCATGTAATCAAGTTTGGTAAAAGTGGGAAAAGACCAAACTGGGATTATAAGCTAGGAAGTAAAACCCTACACATATCAGAGAGAGAGAAGGACTTAGGTGTGATTATCAGTAACAGACTATCTCCGGCTGACCACGTATATGAGAAGGTACGGAACAAGCATACACTGCTTGCAAATATGAAAATAGCGCTCACGTATATAAATGATGACATGCTGAGGAAGATAATAACATCCTTCATCAGACCAACCCTGGAGTATGCATCAGTAGTATGGAATCCTCATCTCAAGAAACACATAGATAAGATTGAAAAAGTTCAAAGGGCAGCTACAAGATAGGTACCAAGCTTAAGCGATCTAAGCTAGAAAAACTGAATCTGCCAACACTACAGGAGAGAAGGAAATGAGGAGACATGACTATGCTATATAAATGCATAACAGGGAAGGAGAAACAGGCATAAATGAATATATAACCTATGGGGAAGCATCAGCAAGAGGACACTGCAAAAAAATTGCATAAAAAGAGGGGTGATGAAGACGTAAGGAAATTTAGTTTCCCAAATAGGGCAACTGATCAGTGGAATGCACTACCAAATGAAATAGTGTGTGCCAAAACAACTCATAAATTTAAGGAGATGTATGATGAAAATGGTTTAAGACACAGGACAATACGAGTTTGACTCATTCCTGTAAAGATACAATTAGGTAAGAGCACACACAAAAACTCTTGGTGCACACCCACACCGATCGTGAACCATTCACTTTGATGCCCATTAACCTTTACACATGCTTCACTACCATCATAAAAACTCTTGAGAGCACCTAGCTGCGTACCATCACAATCCATCTCTGTCTACTTTGTTGTATGCTTCTTCCAGATCCATGAATGCTGTAAACACTTTACAGTCCTTCTCACATGCCTTCACCACTATGTCTCACGATAAATATTTGATCCACACATCCTCTGCCACTCCTAAAGCCACCCTGTTCATCACTCACTAAGACTTCTCAATCCCGCAAGGAGTGGCCACAAACAAATCGCCTCCATGTCGCTCTGTCCCCCGCCATTTCACTACCCTGCTCCCAACTCACACCCCCCTCTCTCATGTACCTCTCCACTCCATCCCATCTTCGGCCTCCCCCTCCCTCTCGCTCCCTCCACCTCACTCACATACACTCTCCTCGTCAGTCTTTCACTCTTCAACCTCTCCACAAGCCCAAACCACCTTAACGTGTTTCTCCTAACACTTCCTATCATGTCCACAACTACACCACAATGCTCCTTCACTTCCTCATTTGTTAGTCTGTCTCTCCATGTGACTCCACATGCTCCTCTCAAGTAACTCATTTCCACTGCTCTTACTCTTGACTTCTGTCCTTCCAACCGGGTCCAAGCTTCACTTCCATATGTCAGAGTTGGTATCACAATACTGTCATGTAACAACTTTTTCACTTCCATGCTCACCTCCCTGTTTCTGATCACTGCCTTCAACGAACCAGCAACCTTCCTTCCCTGCTACACCCTTTCAATCACTTCACCCTCCAGACTTCCATCCTTTCTCATCACACTACCCAAGTACTTAAATGTACTCACATTCTCCATATCCTCCCCATCCAATCTCACTGTACATTCACTGGCTTCACTCTTCTCGAAGACCATCACTTTACTCTTCCCTACATTCACCTTTAGATTCTGTTTCTTACATCTCCCAAACTCATCTACCAAGCCTTGCAGCTCCCCTTCGTCTTTGCTCAACAACACAGTATCATCTGCAAACAATAGTACAGGGAGTTTCCAAACACTGCCCTCTCTCACTACGGCCACTCCAACATCCAATGCCCAACCTTGTATCTCTTTTATAACCCCATCCATGTACAGATTGAACAACCATGGAGACATGACATCCTTGTTTCAATCCAACCTTCAAATGGAAAGATTCACTCAGTTTGCCATCCACATGCACTGAAGCCTTAGCACCCTCATACAGACTCTTCACTGCCTTCAACAACTTCCCATCCACTCCATATATTTATTCTTAATACTTTCCACAATCCTTGTTTCTTACTTGCTCTATAATAATTCTTCCATATACCTTCCCTACCACACTCAATAAACTTATGCCATGATAATTCTTGAACTCACTTCGTTCACCTTTATTTTTGTACGGGGGTACAATCACTGTCCGCTCTGCTGGCACAGTTTCACTCATCCATGCCTTCTTACACATCTCCAACAAGCACTTAATTCCACTCTCGCCACTACACTTAATCATAACACCTCATCAACTCCAGATGCTTTCCCATTTTTCAGCCGCTTCACAGCGTTCTTCACCTGTCCGAATGTCACGTTTCCTGGCACTGAATTCCTTCTCTGCACATCCCCAAAACCAAACATGTTTACAGAGGCTCTGCTCTGTCTATTCCCAGTCATAAGGCTTTCAAAATATTCTTTCCATCTGGTCCTTATTTCATCCCCATGGGTTAATAATCTACCACCTACAACCTTCACATCTTCACATTTCTTTCCGCTTTCACTTCTACATTTCCGCACCTTTCTCCAAAATAATTTCCTATTTTCAGAGTAGTATGCATTAATTTTTCTACCTAGATCATCATTTACCTCCTCCTTTTTCCTGTTCACTAGTCTCTTTACATGCTTTTTGCTCTCAATATATTCATAACTTATTTCAATTGAACCTCTGTCCTGTAACCACTCTAGCCACTTCTTCCTCTTTTCCTCCACTGCTCTCTTAACCTCTTCATCCTACCATGCCGTACCTCTCTCCACATCACACACCACTTTAGAATTCCTGACTAAGCAATCCCTAAATGTACTCCACAGGCTGTCCAAATCCATTTCATTCCAATTCACTGATTCTAACTCCTCCTTTACTTTGGTCCTGTATTCATCAGCCACTTCTTTGATCCATAGCTTCTCGATCTTCAGTCTTTTACCCTGAATGCTCCTCTCTCTCTCTCCTCTCAACTTGATCTTGCATACCACAATCATACGATCTGACGGACCTCCACAACATCCTCACAAGACCCTTGTATCACCAACCATTCCCAGCATTGACCTCTCTACGATCACATAATCAGCCAGGCTCCTTTCAACACGATCCCCATTCCCTCTATACCATATACGTTTATGTGCATCATTGTGTTTGAAATACGAGTTACAAATGCACAACCTCCTTTCCTGACACACATCCTTCAATTCTGGTACTCTATTACAACCCATTATGTTATGCTCAGGACCAGTGCCTACTCTTCCATTCATATCGTCCATTACGATCACTTTATATCTCCAGGGCATTTCTCCCACTCCTTCATCCAGCTCATCCCAAAACCTGTCTTTCTCTCACTCCTGTCTTCACACAGTGCATGCGCTACAATCATTGCCACTTTCACCTTCTCAAACTAGAATTTGACGTACATACATCTCGAGCTGACACATTTCTAATCTCTCATTCCACTCTCCTCATTCATGAACAAAGCAACTCCTTCCTTGCATCTTCCTCGCAAATTAATGCCCGATCATACATATTTCACACCCTCCCACTCCTCCACTTTACACCCTTTCATCTTTGTTTCACACAATGCCATCACGGGATATCTCGCACCCTTGAACACATTCACCACTTCCACCCTCTTGTTCTCCTCATTCACACCTCTCCATTCTACATGGCCATGCAAATCTGCCCATTTGGTTGGGGCCCTGGGCAGGTATTGGGCCCTCTGAGGCTCTGCGAAATAACTGCCATGATTAAGTGATTTTAGATAGGGGAATCTGGGGAACACTTAACCCGGCCAAAACCCCAGTTATATGGTTACCACCCAGCGTTGTAAATGGATCCTTAGGTACAGGAAACCATTTGCTTGTCACTCAGTGTAGAGACCATAAGGCATCCCTACACTGAGTGCGTGGATGATGGATGCCCCCATCTACCACTTTTTTAAAAATTAAGTACTTTTAGAGAAAGCATATGACAGAATTGATAGGGAGGGTTTGTGGACTGTTTTAAGATTGTATGGACTTGATGGCAGGTTACTAAAAGAGGTGAAAAGTTTTTATGTAAATAGTTGAGTGTGTGTGTATGAGTGGGAAATACTGTGAGTGAGTGGTTTCCCGTGAAAGTGGGGCTGCAGCAGGGATGTGTGATGTCGCCTTGGTTGTTTAATAGTTGTATGGATGGTGTTGTAAGGGAGGTGAATGCAAGAGTGTTAGGTGGAGGACTAAGTCTGGTGAATGTTGACAGTAGAGAGTGGAATCTGAAGCAGCTGCTGTTTGCGGAAGATACTGCACTGGTGGCTGATTCAGAGGAGAGATTGAGTCAACTGGTAGAGGAGTTTGGAAAGGTGTGTGAAAAGAGGAAATTGTAAGTAAATGAGACTAAGAGTAAAGTGAAGAAGTGTACGAAGCTGGTAGATGGAAGGAGGATGAATATAGTTTTGAATGGTGAGTTGCTTGAGGAGGTGGAGTGTTTTAAGTATTTAAAGTCATATGTTGCTGTGGATGGAAGAACAGATGCAGAAGTGAAATTTAGAATAAATGAAGTAGGAAAGGTGCTGGAAGGAATGAAAAAAGTGTTCAGATGTGTTTTGAATGGTGAGTTGCTTGAGGAGGTAGAGTGTTTTAAGTATTTAAAGTCACATGTTGCTGTGGATGGAAGAATAGATGCAGAAGTGAAATTTAGAATAAATGAAGTAGGAAAGGTGCTGGGAGGAATGAAAAAAGATGTCGTTCGCTTAGAATGGATATAAAGAGAAGGCTGTATGGAGGTATTGTGGTACCAAATGCATTATATGGGACTGAGACATGGAATGTGGGTGTAGCAGAGAGGAAAAGTTTGAATGTAATGGAGATGAGGTGTCTGAGGAGTATGTGTGGAGTGACGCGTAGGGTTCGAATGAGAAATGATGAAGTGCGAAAGAGAACTGGAGTCGTTCGGGAGATGGGTGATCGAGTTGAGCAGAGGGTGTTGTGATGGTTTGGGCATATGGAGAGAATGGATAATGAGTGATTGGTGAAAAAGATAACTAGATCAGATGTAAGAGGTGTAAGGCTGAGAGGAAGACCACGAATAGGATGGATGGACAGTGTGAAGAGAACGTTGAATGCGAGAGGGATATCCGTTGAGCAAGGAAGAGTGGCTGTGCATGACAGAAATGAATGGAGAGAAATTGTGAATGAATAAATGATGACACAGCCTTGAGGGGATATTCTCCTGCATTTTGTCTGATCAACTGATCAGGTCAAGTGTGGGTAAGGAGATGGGTCCATCATGATGTGGCAGGGGTAAACCACCTCTGGTGTCAGGTCCTGCTGTGGATGTCACTGGTTGCACTGTGCAGTTGACCCTCGTGTGGTGTGGTGCAGTGAGGATTTGTCCCTTCTCCCCTTTGGGGCTAAGATGCGAGTGAATGTGTTTCAGTGGATGAGTGAGTGTGTCGTCCTGTCTCGGCTACCTCCCTTTCCTTGAGGGAAGCAGCCTAGGTATGTAAATACAGTAGACAGACTTTTTTTTAATCTAGTACTTTTTTTTTTTATTAACCATTATGTCCTGCTTGACTAAAATACTGATTAAGAAATTTTGAACTCAGAGATTTGTATATAAAACTGCATTTTAATACTCCTACCAATCATTTAAACACTGAGGATATTTACTATTCTAAGTTTGGCATTCTCCAAGAAGCTCCGACTCGTTGCAAATTTTTTACATTCTTTTTATACTTTACTCGCTGATGTACAGTTGTCTGGCAAAGATGAAGTTTATGATTTCCCTTGCTGGATAACTGGTCAAAAGCAGTGTAATAACTATCTGTTACTGAGTAACAGTTGTTTTGCTTCATGTTTGTCTGTGAACATTTAAAACAGCCTACTAACTTACAGTGTCTTCCCGCTTCTGCCAACGTCCATGGAGAAAACAGAAATGGAAATATCTAACTATGGCCAGATGCCATAATCCCGTACAGGGTGGTTGTTTGTCTTTGAGCTAGTGGTTTTACGGGGAGGGGTACTTACCTTCAGCCAACCACTTGTTGACAAGTAAGGAACATATATGGGTTGGTTATATGGTTACCACCCATTGCTGTAAATGGTTTCCTGTATCATTAAGCTTGTCAATCACTGTAAATCCATCTGAAGGAAAGAGGAGTAATAAAAAGTGACAGGAAAGATGGAAGAAATAAGAAAAGAAGAGGGCAGACACAGAAAAAGAATGATAAAGGTGAAGGAAGAAGTAGGCAGCACTACATCGTGAGTGGATGATGGCTGCCACTACCTACCACCAAATGGAAATGTATGGTTTTAAATCATTCAATAGTGTTCTAACAGAAATGGTCTTCTTAATACCAATGGCAGATCTGTACTGTTTACTTAAGCTACATTCTTTTCAGTTTAATGTTGCTAAAGAGCTCTTTTTGTTACCACATTCATCTTCAGTTTTCTTCTTATCATAAAAAGAACCAGGTCATATTCAGAGATTCTGTAATGTAAAACTCAACAAACAGGCAACAGCTTGGTGCAATACTCACATCAGTTTTAGGTCCTCAAGCTGATATGTCTCTGATATATAGTTGAAAAAAACATGCCTCATGGGCCCTAGGTGATCAAGGCCTGCAGCAAGTGTAGTCAACATCTGCAGCGTAACATGGCGATGCTCCGCTGGTACTGTTAGTGCCAAAAGATCTCGTACTAGTGTCCACAGCTTCTCCACACCATTCTGAATTAGAAGATAAAGAAGTCATGTTATATACCTAAAAGAAAACAAATCCACTAGATTTAAGTCCTGATGTCAAAATCTGGGTGTCAATGCTGCAAGTCTGCATAGAGACCCATGAAACCAAGTAGATATCCAACATACAAGTCCTGAAAAATCTGATGGGTGAGAGGGGCCAAAATTCAACATGGCTACCATGTCACCCCCCAAATTTAGCTAAATAGCAAAACTAATTTGTTTTGTTTCATTTTTGAAAGCTCCAACATGCTTGCATGCGTCAGCTTGGTCACCTAATGGTGGCCCTCCAAGTTGCCTGATCTCTGGCAGCCTCCTTGTTCAGTCCCTTAACCCTGAGGTAAGACTTCATCTACTCCTCACAACCCCACCCCTAATATTAATGCTTCTCACCTTCTGCACCCAATTATCCTCCCCCATCCTCTCCACATGCCCAAACCACCTCAACCTACCACTTCTCACAACACCAATACACTCCAGTCGCATCCAACCGCTCAGCACTTCCATCATAAACCTAGCACCCCCATGCCTTGCACTCAGGGATCCACTGCACATCCACCTAATCAATGTCATTTCTGTATGTCTGAGCCTGTGACTATCCTCTTCCTTAACTGCCCAGGTCTCACTACCATAAAGCATTACACTCCTAACACATGCTGCAAACAAAGATCCATTAGCACATAGAGAGAGCCCTCTCAATGTCAGGAGAGGCAACAGCTCCCTGAACTTCTTCCAACCACTTCTCACCTTAGCCCCACTGCAGCACATAACTTGTCTCCCAAATAACAAAACTCTTCCACACAATCAAGAGACTCACCAGCAAGTTCAATCCTTTCACTCCTGACAATCTCCACCTGCTCTCCCCGACACACTGCACACATAAAATCAGCATTACCTTGCAGTCTACCTCTAATACCACTACATCTCTCATGCACCCATTTATCACAAACACTGCAAAAGATGGACTTACTTACCACGCCCTTGTGGCAGATTGTATGTGGCCACTCTCCCTCTTATCTGACACTACTGCCACCAACCCTGGATATCATCACTTTTGTTTAATCTGCATATAATCATAAGCCCTTGTGCCCCATACCATCTCTTCACTTCCTAAATTTTTCCTCCACCTCCCTTTCATTCTCTGTAATCAACACCAAAACATCAGCACACCACACCTCCCATGGGAGTCCATTTCTGAAGTCACATGAGAGGGCTTCAAGTACCATGATAAACAAGGGACTCAAAACCTGACCCCTGATGCACATCAACATTCACAGAAAACTCATCACTCAAATCTCCACATGCACCCACATGCATGGCCATAACCACCCTAATCAGCCACTCCTTCATCTCAAGCATTCTCATTGCCCACTTCACCACCTCTCTACAGATTCTGTCCAAGGCCTTCTCAAATAAAATAAAATAAAATAAAAAAATTAAAAATAAATAAAGTATAGTTCCCTTTTCTTTCCTATATATTTTCTTGAAGCTGTTGAACAATGAATCAGTGGTCCCCCTGTCTGGCATAAACCCAAACTGCATCTCATCAATATTCACTCTTTCTCTAATCATAAATGCTAGAACTACAGTAGGCGCGGAAAGTGTTGACGCCATCTTAAAAAAAGAAAACATTCTTGTGGTTAGCAAGGAGAAACAAATAAATTAACACTCACCATTGAATTTAGTATTTACTGGCATTCCCCTTCACCTTTATTATCTTCTTAAGGCGTCTGGGGAGACTGATGGCGTAGTTTTGCAGAACAGACGGACTAAAACTGCTCCATAGCTGCTTGACTGCAGCCTCAAGTTTAGGCAAAGATGATGTGCCGCTTCATGTGCGCCCATAAATTCTCAATGGGATTGATATCTGGGCTGTTTCCGGGCCAATCTCGAATAAAGGGAACCTCACAGTCTGTTAGCCACTGTTTCACTGACTTTGCAACATGTGCAGGGGCAGAATCTTGCATAAATACTCTTGCCTTGGTTTTATCAAAAGAGTCACTTAAAACATCACATAATAGCTCCAAATAATTGTTCTGGTTCACTTTTTCATTTGCAGGTAGAATTACCAACTCACCAACACCATAATATGTAAAGCAGCCCCAAGCCATGAGTGAGGATGGGTATTTAACAAACTTGGAATAGGATCCAGGGGGTCACTGCCTGGTTTGCGGTACACTCGTGATGAAGGGGTACCAGTGACAGTAAATGTTGACTCGTCACTCCAAAGCACAGTTTTCCATTGCTCCTCACTCCAGGCAAGATATTTCTTACAAAAATTTACTCTCTTTTTCTTCTGAAGTGCAGTTAGCAGTGGTTTTTTACGAGCACAAAAACTCCTGTAGCCCAGATCGTCATGCAACAGCTGATGCACACTTCTGACAGACACATCTGCCAGCAACTGTGGGTTCTTTTCTTTTAAATCCCGTGCTGTTAGCCTTGGATCCTTGCTAACTTGCCTTGAGATCAGCTGACGGGTCCTGAAGGTTGTCTTACGAGGTCTCCCAGGCTTGGGAAGTGGAGTGGGAGGAATGGCCTCCCCACTGTCCTTGAACCGCTTCACCAGTCTCTGCACTGTCCTCAGTCTAACACCATCTGATTTGCAATAAATGGGAGTTTGTGGCCAGCTTTGTATAAAGTAATCACTTCCACACGTTTGTCCTTGCTTGTGGTTACTTTAGGCATGATGAGAATGTGGTAGGTAACCAAATAACTGTGTTATTTGAGTCAAAACATGCCCTCGTGGTGCATCACACACAGAGACAATCCTCCTCCTGTGGCTGCCCAAACATTACTGAGCCTGCTCCTGTGGTGCCAAACCTATCAAGCAGGGTTGCCAGCTCCCGTTGAAAAAGCGTCAGCTCATTTCGCATCACAGGGGAGGGTAGTATTGACCCTACTTCACTTAACGCGAAAAAGAATGACATCGGCCCTTTAGCGTCAATAATTTCCGCGCCTACTGTATCTCCATTACCTTCATTACCTGATATAAAAGCCTTATACCTCTATAATTTCCTCTTTCCTGGGCATCACTCTTCCCCTTGCACATATTTACAATTACACTCTTCAGCCAATCATGTGGGACAACATACTCATTATAATCATATTTATCAGGTCAGTGACTAACCTCACTCCTATATCTCCTGAGGCCTTCAACATTTCAGCAGTCAACCCAGACACACCTCCTGCCTTCCCCAGCTGCATCCTGCCTATTGTCTCACTCACAGTGGTAGTGTCAATCGTAGGCAAAGGGCCAAACAATGGATCTGCTGGCTCCAAACCTTCCCCGTCCCATTCATACTCCTCATTCAACAACTGGTTATAATGCTCTCTCCACGTGTCTTTAATATCCCAACTGTTCACCACTACCCTTCCTTCATCATTCTTCACACACTGCCCCCTCTTCACCTTATCTGCCACCGTAAACATGATATTCTTACCTTGCAGGCTCCTGGCCTTTGGTTCCTTCTTTCTTGCATTAAAAAAAAAAAAAAAAACTTCCCTTCCACATGATTCATTATTGAGTAAAAATCTCTGTGACACAGACGTTGCCCTGCATACCTCTTTTTCTAGTCCTATGCTTGGCAGCCAAGTATTCCTATTTCTTACCACCCTTTTTCCATTCCTAGAAAAGCCTTCTTTTCTCCTTAACTGCAGCTTCTATACCCTCATCCACCACCAAGTTACTTTATGTAAAACTAATATACATAGTAAAATGGTGCACTCAGTATGATGCGTTTGGCATTTCCCCCCCCCATGTTCTGTCTATCTATCGCCAGACGCCTCAATCCCGCACGGGGTGGCCACAAACAAATCGCCTCCATGTCGCTCTGTCCCCCGCCATTTCACTACCCCGCTTCCAACTCACACACCCCTCTCTCATGTACCTCTCCACTCCATCCCTCCATCACATCCTCAGCCTCCCCCTCCCTTTCCCCCCTCCACCTCACTCACATACACTCTCCTCGTCAGTCTTTCACTCTCCATCCTCTCCACATGCTCATCGTCAGTCTTTCACTCTCCATCCTCTCCACATGCTCAAACCACCTTAACGTGTTTCTCCTAATGCTTCCTATCATGTCCACATCCACATCACAAAGCTCCTTCACTTCCTCATTTGTTAGTCTGTCTCTCCATGTGACTCCACATGCTCCTCTCAAATAACTCATTTTCAATGCTCTCACTCTTGACTTCTGTCCCTCCAACAGGGTCCAAGCTTCACTTCCATAATGCTAGAGTTGGTATCACAATACTGTCATGTAACAGCTTTTTCACTTCAGTGCTCACCTCCCTGTTTCTTATCAATGCTTTCAACGAACCAGCAACCTTTCTTCCCTGCAGCACCCTTTCAAGCACTTCACCCTCCAGACTTCCATCCTTACTCATCACACTACCCAAGTACTTAAATGCACTAACATTCTCCATATCCTCCCCATCCAGTCTCACAGTACATTCACTGGCTCCACTTCTCTTGAAGACCATCACTTTACTCTTCCCTACATTCACTTTTAGATTCCGTTTCTTACACACTCTCCCAAACTCATCTACCAAGCCTTGCAGCTCCCCTTCATCTTCACTCAACAACACAGTATCATCTGCAAACAACAGTACAGGGAGTTTCCAAACACTGCCCTCTCTCACTAGGGCCACTCCAACATCCACTGCCCGACCTTGTATCTCTTTTATAACCTCATCCATGTACAGATTGAACAACCATGGTGACATGACACATCCTTGTTTCAATTCAACCTTCAAATGGAAAGATTCACTCAGTTTGCCATCCACACACACTACAGCCTTAGCACCCTCATACATACTCTTCACTGCCTTCAACAACTTCCCATCCACTACATATATTCTTAATACTTTCCACAATCCTTGTCTATCCACCCTGTTATATGCTTTCTCCAAATCCATGAAGGCTGCATACAACTTCTTTCCCTTCTCTAAAAACTTTTCCACTAAAGATCGAAGAATGAATATCTGGTCTACACACCCTCTTCCCTTCCTAAAACTTCCCTGTTCTTCTCCAACTAATTCCTCTGTTATTTCCCTAACTCTGTCAGTAAGTATCCTATCTTATACTTCTCCTATTACACTAAGAAGGCAAATGGCCCTATGATTACCACAGATTTTTTTTTTTCCTTTTCCTTTGTACAGCAAAATTAATTATCTCCAGTAACTGCCTACTAGCATAAATCCTACATGGCTGCCCACATATGAGACATTTAGAGGACAAACCACAAAGACACAAGAAGGAAGTTTTGAGATACTTACACTTACAGTTTATGTAAGTGTTCGTACATACAGAAATGAGCTTAGCATGCCATATCATACATGAAAACACTTGCCTACTCTTGCTGACTATAGTTTATAGGGGAGGGGGGGGGAAAGGGAAAAAAATAAAAAGAAAGTTTTAATATTCTGGACCTAATTTGGCTTCAATATCCTAATGGCATAGTGTAATCTCTCAATTAGCCAGACGGTCATTACTCGGACGCTGTGACCCGGCTGTTCGAAACCATAATTTGTACATTTTTTCTGGATACTGTAAAAGTCCTCCAATCCAACCACCAATAATCCAAAAATCCCAATACTCCAAATTTGTCAAGGGAAAATTTTTTCAAAATTTTCTGGTCTTTTTCAAATTTTTCTAGGCTTTATGGGTTTATCTGGCTTGGATTTGCCCTTGGACTTGGATGTATCTGCCTGCAACTATTCATCAACACTTCTATGCATTTCTGTTGAGTAAAAAAATAACTCAAATAATTTTAAGTGTTTATTTTATGATAATGTACATATTTTTCTCATGTTTTCAAGGGTCCTTCAAACAGTCGGAAAAAAACAATAGTCCGCAAGACCCTAGGTCCCCTACAATTTGTATTACAGGACTTTTACTGTATCCGGACGGGTGGAAATTATGGCTGAGCAAACATTTTCGCGTCCAGCCAGGTAGGAACAGCCCAGTGACGCTGCCCTGTCTGGCTGGGTAGCTCACCCAGCGTCTGGTAGAGACACCCTCGGTCATTCCCAGTTCCCGCCTGGCAACAGTGTAGTAAACAGCTCCTCTCGGAAAGTTGTTATGGCAGTGCACGTGGTGGTTTTTGTGACTGTTCCCTACCTGTTTTAGGCCTTGCTATTCCTTGCATGCTGCTTCCTAAAGTGTGTGATGATGGTCCCTCCACCAAGGAAAAGGACGAGGGTAGTGCCGACTCTTTAGAACCAGGAGATCCTGGGCAAGATTGATGCGGGATGGTCGAATCATGACTGCTGACGCTGATTTTACTCTAGCTTACTGTACTGTACCATGATTTTATTCCATTTTACCATTATGTTTTGTGTACACATTGCATTTTTTTTGTGTGTGTAGTAGGTTTTTTCATGTTTTCATGTCACTGAAGGGTATGGCCTTGCAGTGGTGATTGCTTGTCTGTGGTTGATGGGTCTGCTTGGCCATGTTAACTGCTTGGCTGTGGTTTATGGGTCTGCTTGACCAGAGACTAGTGTTAAACAGGAACAAGTGTTGTACGATGTACTGTAGTGGCCTTTTACATTGGCTTTCAAAGCCAGGTTATGTACGAATGAGGACCAGGGGAGAAGTCCATTATCTGGACGGAGCCAATACCCAGACATGCCTTGACTCTATTACACCGGATAATCAAGAAATTACTGTACACTACTTTACATAACTAGATGTGGCCATAAAGTATTAAAAATATACAAATAAATGCAGTATATGGAAGGTGTTATGGGAATGACTGGAAAGTGGAGAGGTATATGAGAGAGGGGGGGTGCACTGGGAGCAGGGCAGTGAAATGGCGTATGACAGGGTGACATGGAGGCAATTTGTTTGTGGCCACCCCTTATGGGACTGAGGCATCTGGCAACAGATAGATAGAATTAATAATGTAATAAAAAGAAATATATATTATGATGACAAAAAACTTGGACTGTTGCTATTTGCATACACTTAGAAAATAATAATTATTATTATAAGTACATACCGGCATTCACTGCTATACAATACCCCACCTTGGCAATGTAAAAAAATTAACACTCCTCCCTGTCTAATGACTGCCCGTCCCCGGTTATCTGATGGGCATGTTTTGAATTGCATGTGTAAGGCAGCCAGCTGTGCCCTGCAAGATGGCTGACTTTGTTTACATGCATGGATCCGATCACACATCGTACAGGTCATCTCGTGACGCAAGATCCCATACTTGCCACCATCATTCTTTCTGCCAACGTCTGTTGCCGAGTGAAGACCACCCGTATGCTTATACATGCTACATTGTGTTACATCACCATCTTGCTTTGAAATGTATTGTTGTTGATTTTAACTATGTTCCTGCAGTGCCAGTGATCAGTGGAGTGTGAATTACTGTTATTTTGAGAGATTTATTGTGTTATTTTTTGTCAAAAAAAGGTTATTATGTCTGGTAAGGGTGCTGCATGTGGTGGTGCTAGTGGTGCTAAGCGTGGTTCAAAGTGTGCTTCTGAAGGTGCTGGTGGTAATAAGAAAGCTAAGAGGCAACCTAAAAGCATATCCATGGAAATGAAGCTGGAAACTGTATTCTGAGGCCTGATGGTCAAGGGCAGGGCGTTTGTGCCATTGCCTCTACTCTCCACCTGCTTTAAGGCTTAGTTAACTTGTTTTAAAGCTATGTGGGGGTTTAGAAGAGCTAGAAACTTGTTTCTGGACTCATTTGGGTGGGTTTTGGACTTGGTTGGTGGTGGTGGTGGTGGTGGTGGTGGGGGAGATACCAAGACTCCCAAACACATCCCTACACTTTCTGTTATAACTTCCCCATTTAACGATATTCCAGCTCAATGATGGGTTTTCCCAAATGCATCTTGTTGTTATTGTGGGGGACAACTAGTACATAAAAGTTCTACAAGTACAGTACAGTGCTCACCATTAACTAATCAACCTGATGGCATATTGGAAACTGTCATTCCGAATATATCTGTCCATCATCACTGCCACATTGACATAAATTCCCTGCTGCCCACATTGAAATGGGTTGGGGTGAGGGATCCGAAAGAAAACATCACCATATGTGATGCTCTCACACCAATTAAACCACTGACTGCGGCTGTATCATGGATGATATTGGAGTCCAAATAGCTCTGACAGCCACTGTATCATATATGATTTCCTGCTTTCAAAAATTCTGCCATCAGAAATGGCACGAAATAAATAAGCTAGCAACTCATGGCACCCTATAGAATATTGCCATGATTATGCAACTTTACGAGGAGGAGAGCCCAGCTCAGTTGCCTACAGCATGCCGATGGTACCGGTATGAAATCTGCCCAAGCAAATACTGGATGAAATCTCTGGAGGAGTGTAGAGATGATAGTGATATGTTGTCAGATGATGACAGTGATGGTTCAGATGCTGATTTACACCTATCCGATGGAAAGATTGACACTGATGACACAGTGCGACCATAACACATCAATTGCCTGGCACCATCGCACAGGGAATATTTATTACTTCACAGACCTGTTTCAGAGGTAATTTTTTTTCTGCTATACTGAACTCGGGATTTTTTTCTCTATCTTTTGACATTATTTTTTTTCAAATATTTTTTTCTGAATATTTACAAACTGCCACACATGGGATGTGTACATGTAAACCAACACTGACGCAGTGAAATGGTTAAACACGCAATGGCGAGGTGGATATGAGGCCTTGCTCTTAGAGGTGTTTAACCCCAACTGCTGGGAAGCGGCATGTGCCACGTCATTTTGGGCGGCTGGAGACCACCAGGTGGTAGGTATAGCCACAAGTGTCTCCCTGCCACCATTTGAGCTGGCTGCCATGTCATACTGGTACCCAGGGGTGTGAAGGGACCCGCTGCACCTCATGCACGTGTGGTTCAGTCCGTCCCGTGACTTGCCCAGGTGTGGAGCCGTGTCTTCAGAATTCTCCTTGTCCGATTCCAGTCATCCCTCAGGCGGGCCCCTAGCATCATCCACCCCTGCCAAACTTCTGCTGGTGGAGACAATGAAAGGGCTCAGTGATAATGCAATAGGGCATGCTTTGGAGGAATCTGTATGACATTTAACCAAAAGTGATGAACTTTCCTCATAAAAAGCAGGAAGTTATCACGTCGAGTGAAGTTTCACATGCTCCTCCCCCTTCCCACTCTGACACATCTGAGACAGCCATCAAAGTGCTTCAGGAGACTGGACCAGCCTATGAGAGCAACACCTTCACCTCTAAGGAAGAGGTGGATGACCCTGGAGCAGGAGAATGTGGAGATGGTGCAGAGAGTGACGGTCATATACTACACAAAAGCCGCCACTGCACCTCACCACCAGACTCGCGACAAGTGCAGCGTCATCTCTCCTTCCAACAGCCCACATCACCACAACCCAGCACTTCGAGGGCCATTTCACCACACCTGGCCCTTCATATGTGGGGAGAATGGAAACAAGGGCTGCACATGGCCGGCATGGCCAAGTACAGCACATCCCTCAACTTTGCAAGCTTTAACTTTGCGAATCACCAATTTTGCGAGGTAGTTCCAAGTAATTTATTTTTTAACATTTATGAACTTTGCGAGCGATCACACACTTTGCGAGGTCGAGTGGTGGGAAAGTCGTCTTCCCGCACTACATTGCCACGCGGAGTAGTGATGTCGTGGTTCGCTGGGTGTACTGTGCCTCCTAGTTCGGTGTTCTGTCGCCCCGCCACATTTGTTTACACCACAGTAGTCGCACCCAAGCCTTGCCCCGCCACCAGTCCCGTACACCAAGCCAGTCTTCACATCAGTGTAAATATGCATTTTTTTTCTTTTTTATGTTTCTTACCTATGATGTTTTCATGATAATATTACTGTACAATACATCAGTCCATGTTTGTTTCATTTATCATCATAAAATTAAGAGGTAGAGTCGAGAGAAAGAGTGGGAAAAAGTGCTTACCTTGGGGTGATGTCGACCAATTTACCTTTATTGCATATATTTAATTGTTTAAACTTTGCGAATTTCGATTTTGCGAGGTTTTTTGTCGACCATATTCTCGCAAAATTTGAAGAAGCACTGTACTTCTTTGTCTATCACCGTGAGCACGAGTTCTAAAGCACAGGTGTGTGGGAGATTGTAAATAGTGGACAAGCATGTGCAAGTGTTTCCCCCCCCATAAGCGAAAATGAATCTGTAAATGTTAGCTATATGTAAGGTAAATCTTGCACATATCTTGAGTCACCCTCACAGAAATGTAAGAAAATCCAGTAGATACTTGCAGAAACTTACTTCTTTGGGTAGAACTTCTTTTATTTTTCTTGATCTTGAAACTAGTTTGGAGAATGTGATATGCACTGTAATTGTGATATGAAGTGCAAATATTATAAATGTTGTAGAGCATAAGTAGTATCACAACTATGCCAAAAAAAAAAAAAGTGCAAAAAATCAAATAGACATGTAAATGTTTATTTCATGGTCAACAATAATGCGTGCAACCTGCAGAAAAGTTATTATGGAAAATGCATCATGGCTAGTCTTTGGAGACAGTCATTGGGATATCAATATTTATTTTTTCACCTTTTATTGTATGAGTCAGTTCTCCCACACAACTACGGAGCATAGTGTCACTCTGGTACAGCCAGAAAACTATCAAACAAGCCACATATACAAGGTGATGATTCATACATATGGTGAAGACTATGGAAAGCTGAAGAAATGAGTGAGAAAATGAGAGCGTTTTGCAAGGAAAGCCTGCCAGTGTTACAATCACACCATTCTCATAGCCTGGTCAGTGCTGCTAATGCTGACCAGGTGCATGGCTTCCACAGCCTAAGTTAGAGCCGAGAGCTGACATGCAGACAAAGCTCGCCTTCACCGCAAGAAAATACCTCTCTTCCCCTCATCCCAACTCATTAACAGGAAAACCTGCAGACGGGGGGATGATTTCATTCGCAAGACGAAGAGTTGGTGAGTAATATGATTTTTATTTTATTTTTTTAATGCAAGGAAGAAAGAACCAAAGGCTAGGAACCCACAAAACAGTTCTTTCCAAGAAAAAACAAAAACAATACAAAAGAGAACCAAATTCAAGATCCATTCATTTTGAGATGCCTGGACACACTGCATTTGAAAGACTGGAGGTCATAGGAAGTAGGAAAGACAGACAGAGGGAGACAGTTCCAGAGTTGACCTGTTGCATAAATGAAGGACTGTGACTAACAGTTAACTCTTGCATTAGAGAGCTGAACGGAAAAGGGATGAGAGTTTGTTGCTAAACGGGTGCTCCGCTCCTGTCATAGAGGTGAAGGGATGCAAGCAGACAGTTCAGAGGAGCAGTGACCATTGGTGTAGCGAGAGAAAAGAGATAAAGAGGCAACAGTGCAGCGAAGAGACATAGGTTGAAGGGAGCCAGTATGAGGAGGAGAGTTAATGAGAGCCATCCTATTGATAATAGCTGTATGTGGGGAGCCTTCCCACATGAGAGTTGTACTCTACACAGGGGCGAATAAAACCCGTGTATAAAGTCAACAACTGTGCAGGAGATAAGAAGGTACGGAGTCAGCTTAGCACACCTAATCTCTTGGAAGCAGTTTTTACAAGAGATGTAATATGATATTTCCAAGACAAATCCCAACTGAATGAAACCCCAAGCACGTTCAAGGACAATGTAGGATTGAGCTGGATATTATTAAACATTAGTGGGTACTCCTGTGGAAGATTTTGTCGGTTGATAGGTGTAAAAACTAAGTCTTTGATGCATTAAAAACAAGATTATTTTTACCCCAGTCAGAGATATGAGCCAAGTCTGATATTAGGTGTGCCATAGCCTCATCCCTTGTTTGCTGAAATAACTGACGAGATGGACGTTGCAGGAACCGAATGGAAAGGTGAAGGGTGGAATCATCAACGTACGAGTGGATAGGGTTAGCTGTACAGCTTAGATCATTGATGAATAAAAGGAAGAGAGTTGGTGATAGAACAGAGCCCTGAAGAACACCACTGTTGATAGATCTACGAGAAGAATGATGGCCGTCTCCAAAAGCTATACCTGTACTGTACTTTTCCAGATACGAAGGTTTGAAAACAGGCTATTTTCGGGAAAAAGCCCGTAGGGAAGGAGCGTTAGCCTCAAAACAATGCCAGCGTGGAGGGGTTAAACAAACTGATGGTATATTGCAAATGGGGATGTGCTGGGAGCTTTCCTAATTGGGAAGATGCAACCCATTCATCAAGCGGCAGGCGAAACATGCTATATGATTCAAGAATTCTGGACATGTGCTAAGATCCCCACAGTGAGGAGAGATCACACGATACAAGAGGTTGGGAAGCTTTACAGAGAATATCAACTCCTGAGACAAGGTAAAAATTGGCATTCGGCTCCTCAACACTTAAAAGAAGCTTTCCTGCTCAAAATGAATAATCTCTTTGATGTGACTCATCAAGATGCCCTAAAGTGGAGCAAGATACCAGATGACCATGAGTTTCTTCTTGCACGGCGAGGACCAGGTCATCAAGGAAGCTTGGGACCAATCAACAAAGTTCTCGGTGCATTGGATGCCAGGGCTGCTGCAAATTTCGTTGCTGAACTCAGTAGGGCTGCAAAGGAAATGGAAGAAGCGTTCACTTCAAAGGGGAAGGCTCCGCTCAAATTGTTGACTAGTAGTGCAGGTTCTGGATCAGAATCAGCTAACAAAGCCCAAGCGTTGGACGGTGCCCACCCTATAAAACATCCAAAGAGGGCCTGTAAGAACATCATGTCCCCTGAAGATGCTTGAAAATCGGGCAGAAGCAGCTCTCAAGAAATATAAAAAAAAACCTACGGTACCTCTCCGAGGAGCTCGTTGCCTTCTCTCTCTTTTACCCTTGTGTCTCAGTTGATTCCAAAAATGAGATGTTGAAGGCAATGACAGAAGATATGTCCGTGATAAAGCCACCAAAGTGGGCCATGGTTCAATGAGATGTAAGCTATCTCACATAGGGCCACTTTGTTTCTGTGAACACAAAGCGCTTCCCTGAAATGCTCAATACAGGTATACTGTACTTCAATATACGATACCCCTAGATGTGGTACCCGGCTTAGCGATGGGGGTAAAAATACCACCATTCCCGGTTTTATTTTTTTTTAATTACCGATTTGGATGATATTTTAGACTAAAACTGTGTGTTTAGGTTGAATTATAAACTGTTTTTAGACTTAGATGAATGTGTTTTAGTAAAAAATGAGGTGAACATTGTCATTTTGGGGTACAGTATACTAAGTCTGATTTTTTCCAAACTTATATTTGATGATTTTCAGATTTTATTTGTTGGTTTTAGTGAGTTACTTACAGGTGTTAGGCTTAGGTTAGCTTCTTTTACAGCTGTTAGGTCATTTAGATTGTCTTTAAACTTGTTTTTGGACTCATTTGGGTGGGTTTAGGACTTGGCTGGAGGAGAAACCCAAGGACCAAAAAAGCATCCCCATACTTTACATGTTAAATCTACCCCGAGATATGATACCCTGCCTAACGATGGATTTTTACTTAACCAATTGCATCGTTAAACTGGGGTATACCTGTATCCCCACGAACTTCGTCATTGAAGAATCTGAAACTCTGCCAACTTAGGAATGGTTTCAATGGGGAAAATCTTTTGTTGAGTCTTTCAGTTGTCAACCATCATGGTGAGCATTGACTGGCATTAACCCGTAAACTGCTGAACACCTCTGACAACCTTACTCCCTGGTGCGGGTATGTTGATGAAAAATCGACTCTTAACCCTTCTGCACACAGTTTCAGTAAGTTTTCTGAATCATGATTTTACTCCCCCCCTCCCCCCCACCCAAGAAAACATATATGCTCGCCTTATTTTTGCCGCTCAGACATATATATTGCCACAAAAGCTACATCATCTTATTCACCATTAAAAAAAAAAGAGAGAGAGAAAGAGAGGCTACAGAAGAGTACAAATATAAGTACATTAGGTTGGTGTGAATAAACACATTCTGGAACGTCACCTCACTTCCCAACATCATAGCTCAAATATTTTCCATCATACCTCTATTTGTTATTACATGTTTAGAAAGAGAATTTCATCAGCTTTTTTAAAGTTTTAGAAGCTTTTTGATACGATTTTTAGGTTTCAAGGAAATAGCCAAAAACTAAAAGTACTTACCTACAGGGAAGTGATTTTTTGTTCACGGCGCTCTAGCAAAGAAGTTTTCTCACAGATGTTATGTTTTTATTTCATCAGCTAATGTAGAATTTCATGAGCTTTCTCATGGTATTTTCAGATTTCTCATGCACCTCATAGTTTCCAAGTAATTTGCATAAAACTACATTTCTATCACTGTCACGCAACACCATTTATCAAGACTAGCACTACGCAAATTATTCAATATATTTCTCTAAGAACATTCGCTGCACTATACAGTAATCCCTCCATCATCCGACATAATAGAGCCAAAGGCACGTCCGGATATTGGTTTTGTCCGGATATTGGTCCTGAAGCTCCAGCACTGGTTTTTCATGACCCTAACCTAACCTAACCTAAATCAGAAAACTACCTTCCTACCTCCCTACTGGACATGTATAGCACTTACTTAGGTCCCTTTTCACATAAATAATGCACATATAGCATGAATTTATTGAATTTTAACCAAAAAATGATGATTTAGAGGTGAGTGACTCATAGGAGCTCAGAACTTGCCAGCATAGTATAAGTAAGTATCTGACAGGGAAATCATCTTTTCTCACATTTTATGCACTAAATTATTGGATACAAAGCATCAAATACAGTAAATGATGTAAATTGCTACCAGAAAAACAGTCAGATTAGTTTTTTTTTTTTTTAATGCAAGGAAGAAGGAACCAAAGGCAACAGGCCTGCATACTGTTCCTTCCAAGAAAAAGCAAAAACAATACAAAAG
>JAGKTI010005688.1:30322-43845 GCA_018397915.1 Birgus latro | reverse complement strand
AAACAGGAGGCAGGCAGAAAATGTGAAAAGAAGAAGAAAAGGTGTGGGAGAGGAGGACGAAAAGGTGGAGGAAAGGACGGAGAATGACTTGGTGTGTGAAGGGAGACAGGACGGAAAGGAGAGAGAGAGAGAGAGAGAGGAGGGAGGGAGAAACGAAGTGGGAGAGGACGGAGGAAGAAAGGATGTGCAAGGGTAGGGAAGAAGAGGGTGTAGAAGAGGAAGGAGGAAACACTGACAAGAGAATGGATGAATAAAGAGTGGGAAGAACGGGACTGGAGTAGGCAAGAAGGGTGATCAATAAATGGGGGAAAAATGGAAAAGAAATGCAGTGATATGAACAAAGAAAAATCATAACAAGGAAGTTAAGGGATATAAAAAAGAATGGGAAGGACAAGGAAAATGGGTGATAACTTTTGGTAAGAGTGAAGAAAAAGGGCAAGAGGGGAGGAAAAAGGACTAAGGGAGAGGAAGAAAGGAGGGAAAAGAGGTATGGCGTGGAGGAAGGGAGAGACGGAAGACAGAAAAGGAAGGAAAGGGAAGGAGGAAGGGAAACACATGAGAGAAGGAAGAACAATGGAGGAAGTGCAACAGGAACGGAAGGAAGCAGTAAATGGGAAAAGGAAGGAGGGCATAGGGAAGAGGGAATGGTTAGAGGAAGAAGGGAAGAGAAAGACTGAGGAAATGAGAGAAGGATGGAGGGAAAGAATGAAGGAAGGATAGACAGGAGGGGAAAAAAAGAAAGATGGGATAGAGAGAATACGAGAGGGAGAAAATGAAGGAGGCAGGAGGAGAATGAAGGAGTCAGGAAGGGTAGGAGGCAGGAAGGGAAGAAGGAAGGAGGCACGAAGAGAAGGAAGGAGGCAGGAAGGGAAGGAAGGAAGGAGGCACGAAGAGAAGGAAGGAGGCAGGAGGGGAAGGAAGTAGGTAGGAAGAGGGGGAAGAAAGTAGGAAGAGGGGGAAGAAAGTAGTAAGAGAAGTAAGCACTAAGAGAGGGAAGTAGGCATAAAAAGAGTGGAGTAAACTGGAAGAGAAAGAAGCAGGTAGGAAGAGAAGGAAGTAGACAGGAGGAGAAGGAAGTAGGTAGGAAGAGAAGGAAGCAAGCGGGCAGAGAAGGAAGTAGGTCGGAAGAGAAGGAAGTTGCAAGGAAGAGAAGCAAGTAGGCAGGAAGAGAAGCAAGTAGGCAGGAAGAGAAGAAAGCAGGAACGAAAAGGAGGTTGGTAGGAAGAGAAGCAAGAAGGCAGGAAGAGAAGGAAGTAGGCAGGAAGAAAAGGAAGTGGGCTGGAAGAGGAGAGAGGATGGGCAAAGAGGGAAGGTAGGAGGTAGAAAGAGCAGGAGAAAGGGTTGGGAAAGGGGGAAGGAAGGAGGGAAAATGGAAAGACTGAAAGGAAGGAGGGAAAAAGGAGGGAAAGACTGAAAGGAAGGAGGGAAAAAGGAAGGAAAGACTGAAAGGAAGGAGGGAAAAAGGAAGGAAAGACTGAAAGGAAGAAGGGAAAAGGGAAGGAAAGGGGTGAGAGAGAAAAAATGAATACAATTAATGGAAAGGGGAAGATGACATGGAATAAAATGAGGGAAAGAAAAAGGAGGGGGAGGGGGAAAGAGGGAAGAAGGGAAAAGAGAAGTGGAACAGAGGACAAAATAAAGTCAATCTAGAGAAGCAGAGGGAGGTGAAAGGGTAGGAGGGAAAGATGAAGGATGAGGAGAAGGAAAAAAAAAAACAGATCCTGGAATGAAAAAGGGAGAGAGAGGGAGAAGAATCAGTGAAGGAGTGAAGGAGAACAGGGACCCAGGAAGGAGACCCGGAGAAAGAGGAGGGAGAAGGGAAAACAAATGAGAGGGGGAGAGAGTGGGGGAAAGAATAACTGGGAAAGAGAGTGGCGGATAGAAAGAGAGGATGGTAGAATGCGGGATGAAAGTGAGAGAGGTGGATGGATGGACAGAGTGGAGGGGGAGGTCAAAATGGCAAGGAGAGAGGGGGGGGGGAAGGAGGAACGAAGGAACAGGACGTAAAGGGGGCGAGAGGGGAATAGGCAATGGGTAGGAGAAGGGGAAGAGAAAGAGGGAGAAGGAAGGGAGAAGAAAAAGGGTCGGAGGAAAAAAAATACAAAGAGACAATGAGCAGGGAGGGAGGAAGGAAGGGGAAAAGGAAGGAAAGATGAAAATATAAGGAAAAGAGTTAAACTGGAAGGAAGGAAGGGAAATAGAAAGGGAGGAAAGAAAGAAGAAAAGAAGAGTTTAAAAGACAGGAAAGGAGAGAAGGAGTGAAGAAGGGAAGGGAAAAGGTAGGCAGGAGGGAAAAGATAGGTAAATGGGCGGGAGGGAGGAAGGGAAGTTCATGGGGTGTGAACCAATGCGTGTTGGATTACATTGCCTTTGTTGAGATTCAGGCCTTACTCCCTTACCCCCCTCCCTCTTTCCCTCCCTCCCTCCAACCCTCTCCACTCCCCATCTCAATTCTCTTTCCTTCTTCCCTACCTTCCCTCGTTATCTCTATCCCCCAGTCCCTCCATGTCCACTCCCAATTTTGGATCCTTTTCCTCCCTTCCTACTTCACCTCCTTACCACAATCTCTCCCTCCCTCCCTCCCCACCTTACCATCGTCCCTCTCTTCTTCAGCAATTCCCTCCTTTGTTCTCTTCCTTCCCTCCCCTCCTGCCTCCTCGCTTCTCTCCCCTCCCCAACCTTAGTTCTCTACATTCTTAGTTACCTCCTTCTCTCCCTAGCTTATTTCCCTTCTTCTCTCCCTAGCTTATTTCCCTCCCACCACTTTGCTTACTTTCCTCCCTCCCTTCCCATTTTTCCCTTCCTTGCTGCTCCCCTCTCCACTCCTAACTCCCTCCTTCACCTCAGCACCCTCCCTCACTCCCTGCTTCCCCAATTTGTCTCCTTATCTTCCTTCTCTCTCTTCCCACTTCATCCTCCCTGCTTAGTACACCTCTCTTTCCCTTCCAGCTTTAGTTATCTCCCTACAATACTCCTTCTCCACCTTAACCTCTCTCCCTTTCACCTTCCCTCTCTTCTCTCCAACCATACCTCCCTTCCTCCCACCCTTAATCCTTCCATTCCTTACTTTCATCCCTTTCTTCCTTCCCCTCCCTCCTTATTTTTGCATCCCATCCTTCTATTTCTATCATCCTTTCCCACAATCACTGCCTCTCCCTCCTCGCCCACCATTACACTCTGCCTTCCCTTCCTTTGCTTTTCCCTTCTCTGCCTTCCATTCCCTTTGCTTCTTTCCTCCTTGCCTTCCCATTCTTCCCTTCTTTCACCCTGCCGTTCGTTCCTTTGCTTCCTCCCTCCCTCCTTCACTTCCTTCCCTTCCTCGCTTCCTGCCCTTCTTCCCTTCATTTCTTCCCTTTCCCCACACTGACACTCCCTCCTTTTCTTTGTGACAGTGGCTAAGGCAAAGCAAACGCCCCCCAGTATCCCTCAAACAATGCCAAATTACGAGGTGGACTCAGAATCACGCAACACCTGCCTCTCTTAATACAACTATACCTTCTTTACCTAAACTTGCCCAAATTTTCGTCATAATGCACTTACTTCAAGTAGCTGATGGCGGAAAAAGACAATGCTACGCCTCTTATATTGTTTACACTGCACTTCGTCATGAACAGCATAATATTCTAGTCTTAATCTACTGCTACAACTCGGCATTCAAGATGGAGAGATAGTAATTTTAGACCAACTTAGAGTAAAAGAGGTGTAATACCCTCTGCAAGCCACAAACTGTAGCTTTTCTGTACAGGGTGAAGAATTCCAAGCTCCTAACTTACCACTTCACCTGGAAATTAAAGAAGCTTCTGTTTCGACGACACTAGAACACGAGTAGAAGACAGCAGTTCGTCTTGTTGGTGGCTCATGTCACATCAAAGTGAATCCAACGGCGAGGACGAGAACCCTAATCTTGAAGCATGTGGTACAGTGCCCAGGCATAAAGTAGGCTCTCCAGAGTGGATGTGTTTTTCTTACTAACATAAAGCACTAAAACACAGATCACAACTCATGTATTCACTTCAGATGAGTTACACCCTTCCTTCCTTTATATTCATTTCAGTCTCCTGGATCATCTCGGAGCTCACCTCAGAGCAGCCACTTTCACACATGCTGACGGGAAGTTACCTCGTTGTTTTACCTCATTCCGAAATGATATACTGGATACTAACGGCAAGGAATTCCTTGTAGTGGCTCACATCAGTCAGCCTTGCTCCTGTCCTTCATGCAACTTATCAAAGTCGATTCTCCCACTATTTACACTACCTGAGATTTGCTGTGGGAACAATCTGCTGCTCCTTCAACCAGCATTGGAATCTCAATGCAAGCAAGCTGCCTTGAACAACTCCGAGACGAAAACAACATCTACATGAAGAGAGACCAATCTAACATACACTCATACCCACAGGCCTTTGTCACATTTACGACACCAACACCCATACCTGACTCATCACCCCTCGCCATCCACCACATGTAGTCATTCCTTGGTCATAAGAAATGTATAATAGTGCACCTCGCTCGAGACTGGAGAAAAAATAATTGTCAGGCGAAATACCCACTGGACGGAAAATATGTATAATTTAAGACTAGCCCGAATACGTAGATAGGAGTCTGTTCACCTACCCTTGTGGCCCATTTAACATTAATGCGTTACCTCTCCTTCATCTTCTTATCACTTTTCTTTCTCATTCCTTTCCATCCTCGCCTTTTCTTCCCAGCTTCTTGACTAAATATTATGTCAATTCCTTCTTCTTTGCCATTTTTCGTCTCTTCCATATAATCCTTCCTGTGTTCCTTTCCTCACTTACCTTCGCACTTTAACTTTTCATACTTTTCCAATGCACTTTTTCTACATTCACCTTTTTCTTTCCTCTCGTGTATTCTTGTTCGTCTTCCAGTTACTTTTGTCACCCACCTCTTGTCCTTCACAATCTCCCTCTACCGCACTTCATCAGTTTCTCCCCTTCCCTCAATTTATTTTCGCTACCTAGTTTCTCTTTTCCCCTCCCCGTCCTTCTTTTTCCACCTGCACTCTCCTACCTCAACCTTCTCTCTTTTTTTATATAGTTTTTTATTCTTTTTATACTTTTAGCCTTCTCTCTCTCCTAATTTCCTCTTATTCTACTATTTTTCCCTCTACCAAGCCTCCCTCTTTTTTTTCACTCTAGTTTCCCCTTCCCTAAACTACTACTACTACACTACTACTACTACTACTATCACTACTACTACTACTATACTACTATCACTACTACTACTACTATTCCTCTCCTTTCTCCTCTCTTTCTTCCTTTTCATCCTTCACCTTCATCTCAATTATACATTTTTCATTTTCTAACTTTTTCTCTTCTTCCTCTCTCCTTCATTCCTTCTATTCTCCTTCCTTCTCTTCTCTTCACATCCTTTCCTCCTTCTATCTTTCACTACTACTCCTCTCTCCCCTTCCATTGCATTTCTTTTTCTTCATTTTCTCCTCACCCTCTCTTCTCCCTTCCAACTCCTTCCTCTTTCCTCCTCTGCTTTTTGTCCACCTTCTTCTCACCCTCTCTTCATTATCTTTCCCCTCACACTATCTATCCATCACTACCCCATCGTTTCTCTCATCCTCCTATTTTTCTTTCTTCGTCCTTTCTCCTCAGTCCTTTTCCTCCTTTCTTTTCCCACCTCTCTCATTCCTCTCCTCTGTATCACACCCTTGGTTCTCAAGCTCTCCCCTCTCTCCCTTTCATCTTCCTTTCCCTCTTCAGTCCTTTCTTTCTTCCCTCCCCTGTCATTCACTTCTCGTTTCTCCTGCTCCTTTTTGTTACACAAGCTTCTCTCTCTCTCTCTCTCTCTCTCTCTCTCTCTCTCTCTCTCTCTCTCTCTCTCATTAGCTTTCCTTTTCTTTCTCTACTTCAAATTCTCTCAACCCATCCCACTTCAATACTTACTCTGTACTTTTTATCCTTTCCTTTCCCTCTTAATTGTGTACAGTTTCAATTCTGCTCCGTTTTTCCCTTATCCTCTAACATCCCTTTTACTTTTCTCTTTCTCTTCTAGGGACAATTTTTTCCCCTCTCCTTACCCCTTCATACCGATGACATTACTGTAAGCTCCCCATTTCCGGTCATTATTATCCATTTAAAGAGAGAAGTTTTGAATTATAGAAGTTCGATATAAATTTCAAAATATCCTCCATTGTTTGAGGTCCTTCCCAAATTTAATATAATCCTCTGGTGGTTACAAGAACAAAATTAATGTATTCGGAGTGAAGGGATTACATTCTATCCTCTATGACTGGTTTTTTTTTTCATTTGTTTCTCCTTCTTCTGTCCTGTTATTAAAATATCATCACCAACACTGCACCACATCTCCACACCGTCACCCAGGGCCGTATTCAACATCTCTGAGCTTATGTTCGTGATTTATTTTAAAGTTAATCTTCACTAGTGCCGGTACTAAGCACTTCACAATCCACAGTGTCAATGTTAAAGTTAAACAGTAGGACAAAACACAGTGCCGTCTGAAAATATATAACTACTACAGACAATTGTTTATCTCAAGAAATGGGCAAGATCGTTTTTCTAATTCTTCCCCGGATATTGCTTTCACAATTTTAACAATTATTTCCCTTCCCCTTCTCGCCATTTCATCTACCAGTCTTTTCCTTTTCTTTCTTTTAAATATTCGTTTTTCTCTCTCTTCTTCATTTACTTTATATTCCCTCTTTCTTCTCTTCTTCTCATTCTTTACTTTCCTATATTCTTTGTTTATGTTATTTTTGACTTCCTCAATCTCTTTTCCTCCACATTCCTCCACATATTCCCCTCCTAATTTCCATCTTCCTACCTGAGTTCTTCACTTGAGTTCTTGTTTTTCCTTCTTCTCTTTCTTGCATTTTCCAACCCCTTTTCTCCTCTTCCGTGTACTTCCTAAACTTCCACCTCTTGTTTTTCTCCAATTTTTTACCCTTTTCCTTCAGTGTTGGGTCCCATTTTCTTTTACACGCAAATGCATGATTGTGCTGAAGGTTTTCCTTGTATAAACTTCCAAGATTGCTAATTATCAAAATGAATATGTAACAGTGCGGATACATTGTGAAAAAGACAAGCGACAGGTCTGGGCAAATATTTAACTCTTTCATCTTATGTGGATATTGATCATCGTAATCCGAGCACCATATGGCGATTTTGTTTAGCTGAAGGAAATTTTGATAGTCAGAATTGAGAGTTATTTCGATGACCCCTTGAACTGCCAGAATTATCCCACGAAAGGAGTCTGGATAAAGGTTAATTAAAATGCCCAGGTGAGTCCATGACGACGAAGGGTTTTACAGGACCCAAACATGACCTTCCCATACATGTTAATTAAGCGCAGAACATACTGTGTTTTCTGTTTATCCATTACTGTGAAATTTCCCCCTTTTTCCATACTGCACTTTTCCTCACCGTTTCAGCTAAAGGAAGTGCTGGGTAGGTGTGAGAGGGGTTTTCTTGCTTTGTCATCCTTATGTTTGACTCAGGGAATTAGTATCAGTTACCAGCATATGCCCTAAATCGAACTAGCTTGAAAAATCCATTAAGTTTCATGCTGTTTGCTAGCCTTTCTGCTTTCTGCTCCTTCCTTCATTTTTTCTACCTCTCCTCTTCCTAATGTTCCTGTTCAATCTTTTCTCTACAACCTTTATCTTTCCCTCTCTTCTTTCCCACGTACCTCCTCCTCTTCCCTCTAATTTTCCGTCTTCATTCCTCTCTTTCCTCCTCCCTTCCAAATTTATATCCATTCTGTGGTCCTATTTCCTCCGCCTCCACTTCTCTTCCATTAGCTATCCCTATAATTCCCTCTTCTTCTTCATTACACCTGTCTCCTTCTTCCTCACTAAATCCCCACACCTCCCCCTCTTCTAAATCTTCTCCCCCTCTTTCACTGTCTCCTCTTCCCTTCTCTCCCTCCTCCAGCTCTCTCTATTACATCCGATCATTATTTTCAACCTCCTCTTTCATTTTCTTCATTGTCACAGTACAGTATTTTTTTTCAAGTGGCTTACAGGTTGCAGCTAGAAGTATAAATCTGTCACTATCTGTCTGACCTTCGTGCAGTCGATAAATATAATTGTAACCCTTCGTTCTGTGCTTATAAAATTTTGTTCGAATTTCTGTGTACTGCGTTTTTGGCCTTTATTCCTGTTCATTTTACACTGGAGGGTTTGGTCGTCATGCGAGAACCTTCTTTACTACTCTCTTTGGTTTATTCTTATAGCTGAGATAAACCCCTAGAGAAGAGCTGCCAAAATGGGCTAACCGATCTACTACAGTATCTCCTTTCCTTCAGTATGTTCATTCCTCTTCTCCCTCCCCTAATTCTCCAAGTTTCTCAATCAATTTCTTCCTTTCCTTCCCTCATCTCCCCTCCAACATTTCCTTAACCCTTTTAGCTGCATGACGCCTTTTATAGATTATTCCAGCTGCCTCGAAACGATTCATTGTGCTTAAGGAACTTTTTGAACTGGACAGCTTAGATATTAATGCGGGAGGTCTTTTACGGATGGAATAAAACAGTGGATTGGAGAGAGATATAAAAGGGAGATGAAAGTTGGATATCAATGTGAGTGTTCATTATGTATGGAATAAAACTGCGGATTGGAGGGATCTATAAGAGGGGGATGAAAGCTGGAGGAAGGGCAGGCAAATGGCAGAGGGCAGGGAGACAATGACGCAAAGTGTTTATGGCCACCCCTCACGGGATTACAGACAGACTGAGACAGACAGACGGAACATAAATAGACAGGTAGACGGATACACATAAACCGAAAATTGTCTAAAGGCTACAAGAATAAGATTTGTCACGTGTGTAAGCAATATCTTCGCATGGCTTTATGTCCTGTTTTAGTCACAGGTAAGTGGCTGAGAACTATACACACTAAAATGAAGCAAAGAGCGGTCAACAAGTTCCTGACAAAGATGAGTTGCAATGTTTCTACTAATCTTCCGAGGCTAAAGAAGGTGACTGGAGAGAGAACAACGGACGTCAGCAGTGTACACTACTATGTCAAATGAAGAAATCTAAAGAAAGGGAAGCAGACCCTGAAGACAAACAATGCAGTGACGACCTTCAACTCCAGTCAGATTAGCACGGACAGACGCACGGCCACTCTCACCTACATTACGGTCACGATGCTGCTGAGGCAATCATCAATAACGTGGACTCGTATTCTCGTCGGGTAAAGGAGCTCCCTAGCACCTACTCCTTAACGATTTATTTTCCAACGTTCCATTAATATCCTCTTTTTCCTTCTCCTATTTTTCTTCATATCAACCAAGATTGCATGAATAACACAAAGGAATATGGTAAAGAAGCAGAATCAGAAATAAACCGGTAAGGAAGCGGTGTTAGCAAGCTCCCTAACCGCACAAGAATACCGTCTTTAGTCTATAGAAAAGGGTGCGCCACATGGGTTCCCTCATTAGTGAACGCCTGAATTAAAAGACAGGATGGTGAAAGTGTGCACTGAATTGTCAACGATGAATGAGGACCAGAGAATGCAGTCCTCGTTAAAGTTAAACATGAATTCATTGTTGGGTATATATGGTACCACTGCATATGTTAGATACGCCCTATAATATATTTAACTTCGCTCCTCTCCATCCACTTTCTTCCATCTTACTTTTGATCCCCCCCCTTTCTTGACATACGTCCTTCTCTCCTTATCGTCAAACGTTCCTCTCACATATCTAAATTTTTCTCTTATCTATATTTTTTCCCCTTCTTTCTCCCATCTTCCTCTCATTCGCACCTGCCACTGATTTCTGCGAACATCATTAATAGCAACGACAAAAACAACCTAATTTTAAAAACCACGGGATAAAACATATGGAACCAATTTACTGATATTTAACTGGCTTATGTCTCCCAAACAAGCAACTAGAAAGCACTCACAGACGGCATACCTCCGCCAACGCCAATAAAATTTAAGATTTATTGCTGTAATTCATATTTCTTAACAGAATACTTTTACAGTCTCACATAGTCATGCAGTTTATTCTACGGTCTTAGTCTGCCCTGTTATTCTGTCTCAAAGATCTTTTAACTCCTCCAATGCCAATGAAATTTATCATTCATTCCTGCATCCGAATCCGAATCCACCTGAAAATCTAATAAATTCTCCCTTGACTCACTGACTACTTATCCACTAGATTTCTTTGAAATATCGCATTTTTCGAAATATTCTGTACATAAACAGACGAACACAGACAGACAGACAGTCAGACAGACACAAGGGTGAATACATAACCTCTTCCAACTTCGCTGGCGGAAGTAATAATGATAATACGCTCTTTACTGAAAATAACTTCGTCCAGGAGCTAGTTTTGCTGAAAAATACGGTTTTATTAATGAAGATTTTTTTTTTTTTTTACTAAGGTCAAAGTTTTCTTACATTAGATTTGTTTTTTCATTACTTCAAGGTAAGATTAGCAGTAAGAGACGCCTGAATTTCAGTTGTTTTTTTTTTTTTTTGCAAACCCGCTCTGGGTCTTTTTTTTTTTTTTCGTACATTTTCAAACCTGAAATGCGGAAACTTGGCTCAGATTTTCTGTTTTTAGGAATTCCATACCTTCTATAATGACCGACGTTGAACGACTTGCTGCCGCATATCAACACTATGATTTTCTCTCATATTGGCACTTTAAGTTCCATCCACTGTTGGGAATTTCGAGCTGCTGTTTATGCCCTGGTCTTAGCTGTAAGACCTGCAAACGATGTGCTCATTCTTCATGATTTTTTCTTTTTTCTTTTAAGGACGGGTTCAGTGTGGTACCGTCAGCGGCCATATGTAATAACACCCATTATAACTCCCTCTAGTTGGCATTATTCAATTCAACGCGAAACCATAAAAATTATGAACAAGCCCTGCCAAAGGTGAACCGCAGCATACACACGAGGTGAATTTATGACAACAGAGTATAACAGTGAAAGTATGAGTAATTTATAACGACAGAATTATTAAAACCATAATACTAAAAATACCGACCCAGGTTCCTTTGACCGTCAAGTTTCCTTCCTCCTCTTCCACTCATTCTTCCTCCTACCTCCTTCCTCTCATCTCTCCCTCCCTCTCCCCTCCGTACAGCTGGCGTCTCCCCCTCAACACAACACTAGACCAGGTTCCTCTTAAAACTTTATTACTTGCCCCCTGGATGTCGCTATCAAAGGCTGACTTCTGGCTGGGAACGCAAGCTTTGTCTGTCTAGGAGTGCCTGTCTCTTATTCTCCTTTCCCTTCTCCCCTTCATATACTTTCCTTTCGCCCCCTCTTTCCCTTTCATGTATTTTATGGTATTTCTTTTTCCTCCTCTTCGTACCATGCCTGCTTCTCTCTCTCTCCCTCTAGTTTATTTTCCTTCTTTCCGTCCTTGTCTTTATTTTTTTATTGCTTTTTCTTATCACTCCTTTCCTCCCCTCGTTGTTCTCATTTTTGCATCCTTTTTATTTCCCTATCCCCCCTCATAGTCGCTTTTCCACATCTTTTCCTTTTGGTGTCTTCCCTTCATATATACTTTTTTCCCTTTCATGTCTAGCATTATTCCCCTTTGTATAATTCCCTTTCCCTGTTCTTTCCCTTTTAGAGTCTCTTATCATTTCTTTTCGTACTCGCTTTCGTGGGTCATCATTCTTTTCCTCCCCTTCGCACTATCTTTTCCCTATCTCTTCTTTCCTTTTCTTGTCTTTTATCAATTCTTTTCCCTCTCTTTCCAACCGACTTCCTCCTGTCTTGTGTGTCTCCTTTCCTTGCGTGTCTTTTATCCTCTCTTATTTTCCTTTTGTTTCACACTGCTTTGTGTAGGTTAGCCCTTTTTATCATTTTATAATCTTTTTCCTTTGTTCTAAACCTACTCTTCTGTGCCTGCTCTTCAATTATTCCCACATATTCCTCCTTTGCTTATCCACTCTGTTCTGATACTTGTCTTCCTTGTCTTGTATCAAGTACGGTACTCTTACTCTGTTCCACATCTGCTCTTCTGTCTCTGTCATCTGTACCTCTCAACATCTATTCTCTTTCCCTTATTGCATTATTGCCACTGGTCTATTCCTTCAGCGTAATTACCATTCTTACATACTCCTTTATTCCATATCTGCTCTTCTCTCCCTCTCACTCCTGTCTTTTTATCATCTGTAATTTTTCCTTTGTTCCACATCTACTCTTCTGTGTATGTATTTATTCCTCTCGGGTCTTGTCTCAACAGTTCTCTTCTTTCCTACACATTTCGTACCTTCTCGCTGTATTTCCTTTTTTCCCATTTTTTACTTACCTGCCAATGTTCTTTTTTCTTTCTTCTAAATTCCTCTCTCTCTCTCTCTCTCTCTCTCTCTCTCTCTCTCTCTCTCTCATCGTAATTTCAGATTCACACTTAATGTCCCAGTAAATCAAGCGCAGTGAACGGTGGTCCTGCAATACAGACGGTACCATTACAAAGCCTGGGTCGTATTAAGTATAAAAGACCATACAGACCGACCCTCTACTGAAGAAATCGTTCCCTCTGTGGATAACTTAACCCCCTTCCCTAAATTCCATCCTTCATACAAAAACAAGTGAGTAGTTACCCATACAAGGGTCTGGGGCAACGATATACAAAGCTTAATCCTTCAATATGATGACATTTTATTTATTCTTCCAACGCCAAGACTTTTACTGAACCTGGGAGACAGCCCCCCATAACCCCCACCCTCATATATTCTAGAGAGGCAATACGCACTGTCTCCTTTCCAGTTCGGTTCGACAACTCCATATAATCCTGTTTACTTTTCTACAGCAAGACGTTTTTATCAGAAAGAGAAACCGCTTGCACTGAAAGGACTACGGACGCAGTGATTAATATTTGGTATAAAGTTCATCTGACCTGGCACAGTATTTTAATTCGGAAAGTTAGGATCAAACATAAAGAGGGGAGTATCAATGACATATTACACACCAGTCATTCTCCTTCTCTCAAAGCCGATTGGTAAAGCAGACGCTCTCAGATTATTAATATCCGCAGCTCCACCCCACCTGCGAGGATTCTGCGCTTGGTCTTTTCTGGTTCACTAACGACTTCCAAGGATTTTCAGAGGCTCGTTCTCTCTGCTTCCGGCCGGCTAGTTAGGAGACCAAGGAGGAGGAGGAGGGGAGGATGGGAAGAGGGGAGTGCAAGGAGGGGAGGAGGGAGTACTAAGTGCGGAGGGAGGGAGGGGGACATGGCAAAGGAGGAAGGGAAAGAGAAAGGAGAAATAGGAAGGGGAGGAGAGGGTTGAGAGGGAAGAGGAGGACATCGTGTAAAAAAGAGTACAAAGGACACCAAAAAGCAACAGACCTAATGATCCTTTCGGGGCTATTTGGTACGGAGAGGACTGTATCATATCTATCAGCTGAAGAGAAGGACAGGACAGTATGGTAAGAGTGAAGGGAAAGAAAGGGTGTAATGAAAGGGAAGGGAAGGAGAAAGTGTAAAGAATGGGAAGGAAAGGAGAGGGTGTAAAGAATGGGAGGGGAAGGAGAGAGTGTAATGAAATGGAAGGGAAGGA
>JAGKTI010005687.1:33222-43846 GCA_018397915.1 Birgus latro | reverse complement strand
TTTCGTATAAACAGCGTATTATTTTTGGGTGTTTGTCATAATGAAATGGTTCTTACTTTCTTCCCCAGCAGAGAATTGCCTCAATAATTTTTAAATTTTGATTTTAATTTGTCTCATTACGAGGCGACTATGTTTAGCATCCCTCACTTTTGCTCCATGGTGCTGAATTAAGTATAAAATATTCACTCGCTGAATTTACCACCTCACTGAACGTAAAAATGTTACCTTACTCTCACTGGCCCTAAATTCTTCACTATCATGGTATTAAGATTAGTCAGTAGGTGGTAAAATCCATTATCTAAAATCATCTGAATATATGTGTGTATTATTAGATGGTGAGATGGAATCAGTGTAGTCTTCTCGTGAATAAGAAAGTAACTGCTCTGGTAAAATATTCTGTGTATCGGTAGAGCATCTTGTCTCTCTTTATAATGAAAGCTATTTATAACACTACCCAAAGTCACTTCATTATTTTTCATTTTTCATTTTTCTTTTTTTTCCATCGTAACGTAGATTCATTGCGAATAGTTTCCTTATTCTCTCCATTTCATATTTACTCCCTCTTAAATTTCACTGTTTTTGTTCTGGGTTCCCACACGACCTTGCTCCTCTGACATAGTGAGTTAAGTCGGTAAGGTTAATTGTGTTTTGTGTTCCAGTGAATGCTGAACAGAGATGAATAACAGATAAAGAAGTAGAGAATTATCTGTCCGTATGTCTCAGTCTGTCTTTATGTCAATCTGTCTCTGTCTCTGTCTCTGCCTCTCTCTCTCTCCTCTCTCTCTCTCTCTCTGCTCTTATGTATCTTTTTACATGGGCGCCATATCAACTTAAAAAAATGATGGTGCGGTTATGATAGGAATAAGATTAGCAACACTGGTATAAAAAGAAAATCCCTAGTCCTCAGTGGATGGCTAAAATTAGAGAAGTTAATCATTGGTAATTATTATATTTAGATCATCCCTGCACGACGAAGCTTTACACGTGCCCAGAATCTGCAATAACTCCACGTACAGGTTTTACAGGTGAATATGTGGAATCGAAACCCAAAACCCTTGCTCCTCCTCCACATTCTCTCTCTCTCTCTCTCTCTCTCTCTCTCTCTCTCTCTCTCTCTCTCTCTCTCTCTCCTGTTTGCAATATCCACTCGTGTTTGCAATATTCTCTCTCTCTACCTGGCCGCCATCAGCACGGGGTCATTTTTTAGCCCCGTCCCCTACCCTTCACAGAGTTAGCCTTTTCCGCTCCGCCATCCCCCGCTTCTCTGCAAATTCTCTAACACGGATATACTGTCAGTAGGAACAGTTTGCGGGTGATATACAATGTGGGCAGGCGAGGAGAGGGTGTCAGTGTAGGTGTAGGAGGGGTGAGAGAGGGGTGTGAGTGTGTGGGAGTAGCAGGGATGTGTTGTGAGAGTGATGAGGGAGGGATGAGGGGTGAGGAGAGGTGTGTGTGAGTGTGAGTGTGGGATCGGTGAAGGAAGGCTGTTACTGTGGGTTTGGGAGGGGTGAAGGAAGGCTGTGACTGTGAGTGTGGAAGGGGTGAAGGAAGAGGAGTGAGTGTGGATGTAAGCAAACGAGAGAGGGAGTGAGTGTGGATGTGAGAGGGGTGAGGGAAGATGAGGTATGGGGTGTTTGAAGCGATGACGGGTATATGTGTATTGGGTATTGGGTGAGGAATGCTACAAGGTGTATGTGGGGATGTGGGGATGTGGGTATGGTATAGGCAGAGGTATTCAAGTAGAGAATAGTGTGAATGATGGGGATGGATGAAAGGATGGGGTGTGAAAAGGGGTAGAGTAAGGGATTATGGGTGGCAGTTGGAGGGGTGAGAGGAGGGGTGCTGAGGGTAGAGAGAGAGGTAAGTCGGTTGAGGCAAGGGATGAGGTAGTTTAGATATGGTGTGGATTTATACGAGGTAAGAGTGGGGATGGATGAAAGGACGGGTGGAGTGGGAGTGGATGTGAATGAGGACAGTGAGGAAGGAATATCACATCAGTTAATCGATAGAGTTTCCACCACCCTCAGTACCTGGTGTGTTTCCAAGGCCGAACAAAGACCTCGGGTGCTAACAAGAAAAAAGTAAATCCTCATCGCACTGAAAGGGACGCCTCCTAAGCTGAATAAAATCGTCTGCGGTTTGGAGGAATATAATTAAAATATAGTCATGTAGTGAAGAGACTACTAAAAACTTAAGCCCTTTTGGTGACTGTCTGCTTAACGGCATAAAATCGTCTGGCTGTAGCAAGATGTAAGCAGAAATTAACATACTGATGAGTTTATCAAAGAATGAGAGTAGAGGGAAAACTGCAGGAAACTGCAGGGGAAAGTGAAAGGTACCTGGTGAAGGGGTGTAATCGTGAAAGAAGAAGGTGTAGGACAGTGTTATAAACCCACTGTACCGTAAAGAAGGAACTAAACCAGGTAAAGTAATGTGTGTGGAGAGACAGGGGGATAGGGAAGAAGGATAAACTGTAAGGACGAGTGAAATGGAGCAAGAATAGGGGAGAAAGTGTGTGAAGTTAGTTAAACAGACATCGATAGGGGAGGGAGACGGTAAAAGAAAGGAGGTCTAAAGTATGGAATGGGGAGAGAGAGAGAGGGAATGGAAGATAACAGGTTAAAATCAAGCCATGTTTTTACTATAAACCATGGCGTAATGGGCCAGGCATAAGACGTATTATCACTGTTTCTGTGACAAATACAAATGAGTAAAAAGAGAATGAGTGGAAACAGGCAAATCGCTACTCATATAATAAATTTGCCAGAATAACAAACAATTAGAACGTTTAGTCTTTCGTCAAACACAGACTTTCGGTTTATACATAGTCAATAGAAACTCCCAATAGTATAGCTTTTAAATTACAGGTAAGTGTCTTTGGTAGGTGAGAGGCTGTTCCTGCTCACTAAGCTTTAAGAGAACCGGGGCAACACATGAAAACTTTATACTTGTTCCTGCTACTGCTGCTGCAATATTTCTTTCCAACATACAGGTATCGTCACTTTCAATCACTGCAACTTTAAGGTACGCACAGGCACTGGTTGTTTGCTATTTATGGGTTCCATTACGCTTATTGTAGGACTGGAGTTACTGGGCCTGTACTTTACAATTGTTTTTTTCTCTTCTGGGGGCAAGAAAACTCGGTCCATTCTGCACTGAAACGACACAGTATCACTATGTAACACTGTAATGGAAGAATTTCAACAATCTGGCACACTTATTTTTCTGGCACTTCCTATAGATAAACGGGTAATTCCATATCCCCTGTACTGTACTCTAATACCAATATGTGCGTTTCTTAACCTTCGCCACGGTTGGTTCACTGATTACCTCACCTCCCCCCTTTTTTGAGGCAAACAGGAAAGGATTTATGTTCATTTAGGAGAAATCGTAGCAGTTAGAGGTTTCGAAAGCTATCTCTAGTCACCCTGTCTATGTTAATGATGCAATTAGGAATAAATTTAGATTAACACAAGGCCATTATGCTCAGTCGAGAATAATCGTAACAGTCAAAGGCTTTAATTATCATCGATCCACCTTTACATATCGCCGCTGTTAACCAATCGCCATCACCATTCACAGAAACAAGTCTACCTTTTTATTTCCCTCATCTTGTCACTTCAAAATGCCTAAATACCTCAGCATCTCTTCTTCCAGGATCTATTGAGGAGGTTCTTTATTGGAAGATCCTGTTATCATAGAAATGCCTCTAAAAGTTAGCCACACTGTATGTTTCTTCACCTCCTGTAGAGCATGTACTTGGGCTTTGTATTCTAGTAAATTACAAAAAAAAAAAAAAAAACAGAAATGGATTAAAGATAAAACAGGTAGGGTATCGCACAGTGTATCATCACGATTATGTTCACCCTTCACTGCCACCTCCTTTAGCTTACCTGATGCCACTGTTACCTTCCACACACACAGTATCAGCCAAGTTCCTTCGTAAACAAAAAAAAAAATTAAATAATAATACTAATAAATAAAAATAAATAATTAAATGTAAAATAAAATTAGGTCGATCAGGAGGATGTTGTTCATGAATATATAAGCCATATTCTTCCTCTAATTTTGATGGAAACCAAATCTCTCTTTCCTTGCACTGTCAGCTGGCGAAAAGTACTTGGTCGGTGGCACAGGTGGGTTGGGAGAGGAGAGAGAAAAGTGGGAGGTAGAGAGGAAAAGGGGGAAGAATAAGGGGGGTTGAGGAAAGGGGGAAGGACGAGAGGGAAAGAGGTTGGGACAAAGAGGTAACGACAAAGGAGGTAGAGGAAAAGGTGACATAGGAAGAGAGGGAAGAGAAAAAGGGGGAAGGGGAAAAGAGAGAGAGAAAAAAAAAGACGAGGAAGAAGAGAAGGAGGGGGGGAAAGGAGAATGTGGAGAGGAAAATAGGTAAAGGAAAATGAGGTGAAGGAAAGGGAGAGAGGAGAGGGAGGGAGGAGAAAGGGAGGGAGAAGAAAAGCGAGAGGTGGAGGAGAGGAAAAATGTAGGTGTTCGTGGGTACAAGAAAAATACCCTCATTATCCTTCACTCCCATGCCTCGATTTATTCCTTAACCCAATGAAGCTTGTGACTTATTTTTTAGTTTATTTTAATGCAATCTAACGCACTAAGCTAACCCACGAACCCAACCCAACAAACCCTCCTCCAAATTCGACAAACGGAAACGATAAAAAAAAAAAAAAAAACACAAGCAACTCAACCCAATAAGCTGCATACCCTACAATCTACAGCAAAAATCACTTAATCTAACCCATCAACTCATCCCACTAACCCAACCCACCAACCTACAATAACAGTCCAACCTCCATCATAAGCAACACAAAAATTCGCCTAATCTAACTCACCCATCACTAACCCAACCCACCAACCCCATCTCCAACTTCGACAACTCAAACGTCAAAAACCACGTCACCCGCACCTGCAACAACATCCTAACCATCACCAGAATCAGCAACAACATGAGCAGCAATAACAAGACCCCTCCCCCGCCCCACAGCCTGACTCCACAACCAGGGCAGAAAACAGGCTGTATTCTCGCAGGGCAAAGAGGTTACATAGCACGTCTTCCTCAGTGATTTGTTTTTCATGTTACACCTTAATGTCTATTGCTATGTTATCTGTATCTAATATACAGACATTCTTAACCCCCCTTATGGTCTCTTTTCCTCTAATTTTTATTCATCTAACGCCAGATGATTTTAGAGGAAATCCTGAGAGACAGTCATCACTGACCATTATCATGGTCAGGGGGTATTAATAAGCAACATGGAATAGGACAACAGTGTGTAATATGCCTAAATAAACTAGCAAGGAAGGCGTTTCAGGCAGCCTCCTACGCTGACAATAATACACGTGAGAGCTGCTGCCAACCCGACCGTGAAACAGGTGTAATTTGGGACCACAAAGCCGAGGGCCGCGGGCGTGCTTGCAGTCAAAACACCCAACCCAGTGCACGTACCAGCCCTCTGAGACGCCGCCCCGGGACTATGCTCCGGGCCCGCTGATCAACACGACATCTTGTTTATTGACGCTGGCGCACGCTGAGACCGGCCTTGTTTGCAGCATCACACACTTGTTGATTCCATTTGCATATTTTATGCATATTTCTCATCAGCCTTGAACTACATCCTCCAGACTAAAAACGATTCCGAAACCAAAGAACTTATCAAAAGGAGTTATGATTATATACTAAAGCCGTGGATGCCTATACGGGTAGTGGTCTCTTAATGAATCCACTTGCCGTAAAATGCACATCCTCGGTGAATAGAGTCAGCTTATACTGCTCTGCCATATTTATCAGTAATGCAATATATCAGTAAAACCCTATAAAAGGTCTACATACAAAAAGTGAGAGGAGTGTTCTGGGGGTATTTCACCAAGGAGTAATTGTCCCAGGTTTGAAGTGAGCTGGTGAAGAAATGAAAGAAGAACCACCTTAGAGTATCCTTTGTCGTATGTAGTAAATGTTAAGGCCTTGGCACAGACTTTGTACAGTATGGATGAACTGCTTCTCATGTACTTTATTTTGTACACTCGAGCTTGAGGATGTGCTGTATTTTAGGTGACACCGGAGCACCACTTGCTAAGAGATTTATTTTGCATTATACATATTATCATTCTCTGGTATGCTGTTTGTACTGCTTTAATATCGACAAAGTTTGCATCGGTAACACACAAATGGAAGTTGATGAATAAAGTCCATAATAAACAGCCAAGGAATAGGTGTTACGAAATTTTCAGAGCCACTTAGAATACAATCTAATGGGTCAGAGGTCAAGAAGGCACTGGAGTATTCGGAATATCAGATAATTCTAGGAGGATTTGGTGTGGTGAAAGACTGAAGGGGAATGGCAGAGTCCAAAGTCCACGGTATTAAATATTTCATCTGTGAGGGAAGGGTGGAGAGGTCATCGCCATAATAAAACGGCTGATTTACAGGAATGTACATTATGTCCTGGATTCCCAAAATTTCACAGCACAGATCCTTTAAATTATTACATCAAAATTACGGCTTATTAAGGTATATAGTATGATATAAACTAAACGGATTTAAGACACCTTATTGTAGAATGTATATTGTCTTACAAAGCAGATAATGCTAAGATAAATTTCCATACGATTTTTTAACCACGGAGAAAAAACTGCAGCTAAGAATGACAGTCTCACTTCATCAGAAAACATAACAGTCAACGAACACTCATATTGGTAAAAAAAAAAAAATCCTATCAACCTAAAATCGTCTGGCAGTGGTAGGTGTGGAATCTAGAGCGCATTGTTGTGGTTAATTTTTCAGTCGACAGGTCCCTCATTCAGGTCACAAAATTGTAGGAACAAGGATTTAGAGGGAAGCAGACTCATCACTGGCCAAACCATCTATTATTCATGGAGCATCAAGACACTGGGTTCCTTTTATTAATTAGTTGCAAGGTTGGTAGTAGAAATGAAAGATACCGTGTACTGATAGATAGACAGACAGACAGACAGCAAGGGCGAGTTACGAAAAGCGAAATTATAGTAAGCTTTTCAATCTACCATTCCACAGTTTGCGTCACAGAAAGAAGGGAGAAAATAATCTTTGGTTACTTTAACTTGGCCTAAAATTGCGTGCTCTTTATCTTTAGTGCTGAGCTGTAATGAGAGTACCACTAGCATATAGCGCAAGTCACGACGAGGTGCTGTGGGAAGGATATGGAACCACGGAGAAGTCTTATTCACCCACTGAGCTGCGGGAAATTACCTGCAAAATTGCGAAAATCTTTGCCAGGTAAAGGTGGATGAAGTATAGTAGTATTAAGAAATATAAAAAGGGATCATTTTAACATATTTCAGAATCTGATGTATTGTTCCAGATTCACGTCGCAGAAAATACTGCTACTACTACTACTACAATTACTACTAGTACTACAACTGCTAATGATAATGATGATAATAATAATAATAATAAAGTCAGTGTGTTTTCACCTTAGGGAACTGGACAACAACACGCCTGGAAACTAAACTATGTCGTGGTTACAAGAATGACGATGAGCTTAAGTTAGGAGTTAAGAGTGAGTCTCCTACACAAACCGTCCCTCAAGTCTCAATATACTCAGCCATCAACTGAGCTCCAAAGGGATTAGAGATCTTCAGGTTAGAACAAATATAGGAAGCAAACTGTGATTAAGTCTCGTATTCTTGTCTTTAAAGCGTCTCCCTAACACCTCTTCCCTAGCGATTTTTTTTTTTATGTGTCCGACTCTAGGCATAGGCTTCACAGCCTGCTATCAAGGCCCAGTAGTCCTCCTACATACCATACATCTCCACATGCCACCACTTCGGCGCTAACACCCACCGTCCATATCGTATACATGCTGGGGTCTGTTGTGTATTGGTATTAGCGGGGGTATTTTTACGACATGTCGGCGGGTCATCTGGTAGATCAGAAAAATCTGCTTTTTATGAAATTCAAATCCATAATCTGTTCCCTGCCCCAACCAGGATTCGAACCTGGGTCCATTAGGACTGCAGAGTATGGCGATGGTTGGAGGACTTATATAACACAATAGGAGTGTCAGGTGTAATAAACAAAATAAATCGCTTAGGAAAATGTGTTAAGAAGTTTCCATACCCTACGAGAATATGGGCCAAAGAGGCAGTACCGGGTTCGTTGCCCTTATCGATCCCTTATCAGATTGGTTGACAAAATTAGGCTACTTAGAGGTCGGCTTCGATAAACCCGGCAACCAAGGACGAAGTTACATTAAGTTTATTGGTGGTGAAATGACACGGGTGAGAGAGAGAGAGAGAGAGAGAGAGAGAGAGAGAGAGTGTAACTCACCGGGTCGGTCAGGATCACTTGATGGTAGTGATCGTCAGCTTTTACCCTCCCGGAAGGGAGCTGAGAGCTCATATAGTCCGATCTATGGGCAAGGGTGTGACCTTCACACACGCACACACCCATCCCCTTGCTCAAGGGGGAGAGTAACCACCCACTTCGTCAGTGAAACTTTTCGCAACCTGAGCGAGGCGCGAACTCCAGTCTACCAGATGGCAAGCAAGAACGCTACCACTGTGTGTGTGTGTGTGTGTGTGTGTGTGTGTGCACATAATAATGCTTCAGAGTCAGCTTTCCCACAAGGCACAGGTAGAAGTTATATGAGTAAGAGATCATGTAAGATAAAGAGAAGCTTCGACTATGGAAGGAGAATGAACTGGATTTCCTATTCTTAGATGCTGCTGCTTTGCATAACATGCTTTATCGTGTTCATAACTTGTGCTGTCATTGGATATATCGCTGTACTTATCTTCCTTTACTTGATCTGAAATTGCCATCTTTCCATCTTAAATGCAGAGTTGTAACAATAACTTTACTCTGGAATTTTGTGCTAATAAAGTAATGCTATGGAAAGTATGTAGAATTGTTGCAGTTTTTTTTTATTTTTTTATTCTGAACTACGTGATATAAACTGCAAAAGAACGAAAATCCGGGCCAAGTTAAGGTAAAAGAACTATACCAGACAACTTCAAGCCTTTAAATGCTCTCCCATTACAAGGAAAAACAGGGGAAAATCCCGCATACATATATTTTAACGTGTGTTCCCAAGTTTTGCAAGGAGGCAGACTCAGCAGTATTTCACAGAGATCCCTTGCATGACACCGTGCAATTGATCAAAGTTTTTCATGCAGTCTGGAACCAAAGCGTTTTTCGACTGTGGAGGCTATTAAGTTAGAAGCACGTGATTTAGGATTCTACTTTATAAGCTTGAGTATTCCTTTAAAAAACATGTAGTATGGAATCTTAGTCTGAGCCTAAAATATGATAAATTTGTAAAGCCAGTGAAGTTATTGATGGTAAAATAGGTTAACAGCAGACGTTTTAGATTTGGAAGAGAAATATTTTGCCCTTTGTAGGAAATACTGCTACCTAAGTTATCAATACATGGTGAACATCTGACTTTAACATGTCTTAATAATTGTGCCTTATTTTTTCTTCTCGATTCTCAATATATAGGAGATAGCAGAAACCCAAACAAAACGACCTTCACCCCTCAGTCTCCCTCCAGTCCCATTCCTTCTTCCCCCCTCATGATAGGTTTCGTCTTTGTAGTTCAGAGCACTCACACATTATATTTCTCCCATATTATCAAACGTAACAGCCACAAAAAATTACTATATAAACGACAGAATCCCACAAAACCACAAGGAGCAAAGAAAGCTGCCCTTACTCTTCTGTCTCTCCACCCATGATAATATTTTTGTTTCGTGTTCCTATGTCACCTACTTAGTCATTAAAGATTATTCACACAAAGCCATACATAATTTCCAACAACAGCCAAACCTACCCCTACACTTCAACCCCTCCACCCACGAACTTCCCCTTCCTGCTGTTTTTCCGTTTTTCTTTTGGTTATACACGCATCCTTCACGATTCCTCCAGATTATTAAGCTTCATAATAAAACCCCTAACTAGAAAGCGCTCAGAGAGGGCATACCTCCGCCGGTACCATAAAAGGATCCGGATCCGGATCCACACCGAAATTTACTTAATTCTTTCTTGATCCATGGCCCACCTTTCTATAAAATTTAATTGAAATTCATTGAGAACTTTTCGAGATATTGTGCGGGATACTCTGGATCCGGATCAGGATCCTCCCGAAAATTTAATTATTTCTTCCTTGGCCCATGGCCCACCCTTCCACAAAATTTCATCAAATCCGTTCATAACTTTTTGAGTAATCCCGGATCCGGGTCCGTGGATATAGGATCAGGATCCGACTCCGGATCCGCCCCAGAAAATAATCAAATCTTTCATATTCTATGGCGCATCTTTCCACAAAATTTCATTAAAATTCATTGAGAACTTTGGAGATATTTTGCGGGATACCCCGGATCCTGATCGGATCCAGCCCAAAATTTAACAGTTTCTTTCTTGGCCCATGGCCCACATTTCCACAAAATTTCATCAAAATCTGTTCATGACTTTTTGAGTAATCCTGCTAACAGACAAACAGACAGACAGACAAACAAACAAACAAACGCGGGGTAAAACATAACCTCCTTGGCGGAAGTAATAACAACGAAGCCTCGCCTCACGCTTCAACCCCTCTACCCTCTCTCCCCCCATCTTTTGTCATTGCAAATTATT
>JAGKTI010005687.1:15942-28545 GCA_018397915.1 Birgus latro | reverse complement strand
ATCTATTTTTTTTCTGATACCATTTCCGAGCAATAGTTTTGGGGGGATTTCTGTGTCCCCATTTCCATTTTTTTTTCCCAAAAATTTTCATGCATTGTGTTTGTGTGTGCGTATATATCTTTTTCCTACCATCTTTTTATTTGTGTCTTCCCATCTCCAATGATTTTTTCCTCCCCATTTCTAATCACATTTTTCCGTTTTTTTCCCCATTTTGAACCATATTTTTGTTTGAATCTCGGCAGTTCTTCCTTGTTACTCAAAAAAAAACTCCGCCTCCTCGCGTGTTGAATATGAAATGATTCAGAGTGCTTCGAATTCATGAACTAAAACGAAGCATCTGAAACGAAATATTTGGCTTTCTTCATCGTTTACATTCTCACTTTACACGACGTCTTTAAAGGTGTTGAAATCTGTTTATTTATTGACTTATTTTATTTATTTCTCTTATTTCCTTATTGATTGATTTTGGCTTGGATCTGAGGTACTGTGAAAAGTCGTGCAATCAATCCTTTCACGGTGCTGTGTTCCAGTTAACCTCAGACGATTTTATTCAGCTGAGAGAGAGTCATAGGAGCCTGAGAGAGGGGAAAAAGGCGCTAAAATTCTAATCCCCGCTTTCAGGTTCTCTAAAAAGTTGTGTAGTAAAAAAACACAGGCGCTCCAATGACCCCTTCAGCCCCATGACGTACTGTGTAATCCCATTCTTGCTTTTTCCAAATGATTAATGCTTATTGGGGTTTTGTATCTTTTTTTCTTTTTTTTGTAATTCAAGAATAAGGACAGCAATAATAATAATAATGATAATAATGATAATAATAATAATAATAATAATAATAATAATAATAACAATAATAATAATAACAATGATATTAATAATAATAATAATAATAATAATAATAATAATAATAATAATAATAATAATAATAACAACAACAAAATAAAACAACAAAAACAACCACAACAACAACAACAACAACAACACTAATAATAACAATATAATAACACTAATAATAATAATATAAAAAACTAAAAATAATAATAATAATATAAAAACACTAATAATAAAAACAGTATAATAATAACACAAATAATAATAATATAATAACACTAATAATAATGATAATAATAACAATAATACAGTAACACTAATAATAATAATATATTAACACTACTACTAATGATAATATAATAACACTAATAATGATAATAATATAATAACATTGATAATAATAATACGATAACGCTAATACTAATAATAATATGATAACACAAAAAATAATTATAATATAACACTAATAATAATAATAATATAATAACACTAATAATAATAATAATCTAATAACACTAATAATGATAGTAATACAATAACACTAATAATAATAATAATACAATAATACTAACTACAATAATAATAATATTATAATAGCACTAATAATAATAATAATATAATACCACCAGTAATAGTAATATAAAAATAATAGCACTAATGATAATAATAATAATATGATAATACTACTAACAGTAATAATAATATAAAAACACTAAGAATAATGATAATATAATAACACTAATGATAATAATAATATAATAACACTAATAATAATAATAATAATAATACTATAATAACACTAATAATAATAGTAATTTAATCACACTAATAATAATATGATAATAACACTAATAAAGATAATATTATAATAACACTAGTAATTATAATAATATAATGACACTAATAATTATAATAATGTAATAACACAAATAATTATAATAATATAATAACACTAATAATTATAATAATATAATAATATAAATAATAATAATAATATAATATAAATAATAATATTCTAGTAATATAAATAAAAATAATCTAACAATATAAATAATAATAATCTAATAATAATGTCATAATAATCTAATAATAATAATATCATAATAATCCACTAACAGTATAATAATAAAATAATAATAATAACATTAATAATAATAGCGAACTGTAGGGGGCTCCAAGCTGAACAAAATCTCCCATAATTTATTGCCTGAGGAGCGTGATCTGGGGCCATAAATCCATCCAAGAACGACTGGGGGAGGGGAGGGAGGGACTAAACCATATCATTATTATCCCATTTAATACCATAAGATATTGTTCATTTTTTTTATTTTCATTTTAACCAGACTACCACAAGACTCTATATTAAATTTAGAAATAGCCTCTAGTAGTGAAGGGACTACTCAAGGCTACATCCAATCCCTCCAGTTCGTATAGTCTCTCTGAAGTTGAATGAGATCGTATGGAAAAAGTAAGATTGATTAAAAATAAAAGATGTTATTATGGTGAAACGACGAAAATCATCAGCGTGAAACACCTCTTTGCTTGGCGAAATAAAATCGTCTGAACTAACAATCCTGTTCAAGGGGTTAAGCCTCCATCCTTAACCCCTGCAATCCTGTGACTTATTTTTCATCTTACTCTTGGTACCCCCAGACGATTTTATTCATCTTGGGGGAGACATCTTGTAATAAAGGGGAAAATAAAGACTGTGCTTGTTTACCCCACCAGTTAGAAAAGTGTATCCAAGAGTAAAGATAATCGTTTGGAGATGGGAAAAAAAAAAAAGATGGCTTGGAAGAAGGACGACATCATACAAATGGAATCTGTTAAGGTGGTATGGGTGAAATAATCCCCATTAAATAGATTAAAAACCCTAATAAACTAAATAAATCTTCCTCCTACAGTATACTGTATATGAAGACTCGACTGCAGAAACCCTTAAATTGATGAAAATCGCCTGGAACCAGCATGAAATACGGGAGGTAAAGATCTTGCAAACATGACATGATTGAGGGGGAACAAACTTCATTTACCAACTCACTAACGTAGTATGGGATTTCCTTAAGCTGAGTAAAACCGTCTTGAGGTAGGAAATGAAGGCAGGTGACCGGTAAAGGGAAAGGGACAATAACCATTCTCTTTCCTAAGCTGAATAAAATCGTCTTGAGGCAGGAAGAATTAAGGCAGGTGGAGACCAATAAAGAGGAAGGGAAAATACAGCAATTACCCTCTTTTGTAAACTGAATAAAATCGTCATGATAGAGGAAGAAATAAGGCCAGTAAAGAGGAAGGGAAAGCACAGTAACCACCCTCTTTTGTAGACTGAATAAAATCGCCAGGAAGCAGAGACAGAAATACTCCCTCTGCAGATCAGTAAACACGATGTGGGTGGTGTGGCGGGGCTCGTGCAGCTGGGCAGTGACTGTGGAGGCATCACATTCGGCCAACAAGAAACAAAAAGAAGCCAGTTGGGGGAACGATCCAATCCCATTTGATTTTATGGTAGGCGATCCAGACCTCCGAGGGGCACCCAGGCGGAGTGAGGGGAGAGGAAGGGGAGAGAGGGAGGAGAGAAGGGGAGAGAGGGAGGGGAAAAGAGAGAGGGAGGGAAGAGAAGGAGGGGACAGGGGAGAGAAGGGGTGCTGGGGAAAAAAGAAAGTAGGGAGAAAGGAAGAATGGAGAGAGGAGAGAACAAGGGGAGAGGAAATGACTACAAGGGAATGAAGGAGATGAGCAGGGGAAAGAAGAGAATGGGTGAGAAAGTGAAGGGAAAGAGGGAAAGAGGAATAGGGAGTTAAGAGGGGAGTGAGAGAAAGGGTGAGGAGTGGGAAGTGAGGAAGGGAAAGGGGAGAGAAGTGAGAATGAGAAGGGATGAGAATGGAAAAAGGAGGAAGAGTGTGAGGAGAAAAGGAAATTAAACGGGAGGAAAAGGAAAGGAACGGGAGGCGAGAGGAAGAAGAATGAGAGAGAAGGGAGGGGAGAAAGAAGAGTGAGTGAAAGGCAGGGAGAAAAGCGAGAGAAGGGAAAGAGAGGGGGAGGAAAGGGAGGAGAACGAGAGTGGGGGAGACGAGTGAGAGAAGGAAAGGTAGGAAAGGGATGGGGTGAAGGGAAGGAGAGGGAAGGAGGGAGAGAAGGGAAGGAAAGAGAGGAGAAAAGGAGAGAACTGAAGTCAAGAGGAATAAAGAGAAGTAAAACGAGAGCGACAGAGAGAAAAACTTGAAATGGAAGGATCAGGGGAGACGTAAGGAAAGGAAAAAAAAAACATGGACGTGAATAAGGCAAGGATACGGAGAGAAAGACATAGAGAAGAGCTGAAGCGGAGACGGGGAGAGGAGGGAAAGAGCAGGGAGGAAAGAGAAAGAAAATATTAAAACAGAAATATTGGCGGAAGACGCAGGGAAGGAAAAACTTTATAGGTAAGACAAGGAAATAGAGAGAGATTTGGAACGGAGAATAAGAAAAGATTGAAGAGGGGAAATGGAGAGGTTGGATAAGGAAGAGTAGGAGGAGAAGGAGGAGGATAAAGGTAGGTAAAGGAGGAGAGACAGAGAGGAATATGAAATGGCGTGACAGGATAAGACGTGAGAAAGAAAACCACAAGATATGTATAAGGCAATAGAGAGAGAAAGAAAAAATGGAGAGGGAACAAGGTAGGAACGTACCGAGAATAGAAGGAGGGGAGGAACGAGATGAGGAGAGAGAGACAGGAGGGCCAGAGACTAGAGGAGGGAAGGTAGGTGAGGAGGAAAGAGTAGGAAAGAAGGGGTAAAAGGAGAGAAAGAGGATAGGAAAGGGAAAAGGAAAGAGTAGAGAGGGAAGAGAGGAGAAGAATGTGAAAGAAAGAAAGCAATAGAAGAAAGAAACAGAGAGAGAGAGAGAGAGGGAAGCAGGAAGAAAGAGTAGGGGAAAAGGGAAAAGAGTAGAAAGGAAATGAAGAAAAGAGAGAGGAGGGAAAGACAGTCGATAAAGTAGGGAAGAGAGGGTAGTAGGAAGGAGAGAAGGCAAGAAGAGAAACATTGAGAAAGAGAGGAGGTGGAAAAAAGAGTAGGGGAGGAGAGAAAGGGTAGAGAGGGAATAAAGAGAAGGGGGAGAAGGAAAAGAGGGTCAACGAGGCAGGGAAGAGACAATAGAAGGAAGGAAGGAATGGAGGAATTAGGTAGGGAGGGGAGGAAGGATGAGAGAAAAAGGAGTGAAGGAAGGAGGGAAAACGCTTAACAAGATAGGGAGGAAAGAGTAGGAGGTAAGGGGAAAAGTCAAGAGGCAGGGAGGAGGAGGAGGAGAGAGTAAGTAAGGCAGGAAAGAGTAAAGAGGAAAGGAAGAATAAGGGGAAGAGGAGCGTAAAATCAACAAGGTAGGGAAGAGGGAGGAGTGGGACGGAAGGAACGGAAGAGGCAGGGAGGGAGGGGAGGGAAGAAGGGAATGGAGGAAGGAGGGAAAACACTTGTCCGGCTAACTGGCAGGCAGACAGACGTGCGGGTAGGGCGGGAGGGAGGCAGCAGACAAACACATGTACGGGAAGACATTTTTAGGCGGGTCTCTCGAGGTTCGCTTCATGGTTTTTGCTTGCCTGAAGAGATGGCCTAGCAGTCTGTGTTTACCTATATCTGTATCTATCCAGGCATCTATTAATCCATCTATCTACCTATCCATCTGTCTATGTATTTCTACTGGTCCATCTTTCTGTCTAGTCGTCCGTCTGTCTATTTATCCTTCTATCCAACAAGCTGTCTGTTTATCCATTAAGCTATTCATCCTTGCATCCATCCACCTATTCACGGATCTCTCTAACCATCTATCCATCTATCTATCTACTTAATCTACTGTGGTGTCGTTTACAGTTGGCGTTTACTTATAACACCAGACGACTTGATTCAGCTTATATATATAATGGACAAAGCTGATTAAATGACCGAGAAAAAATAGAATGACTAAAAATAACAAAACATCTTTATTAGCTCCCCCCCCTCTCTCTCTCTCTTTCTCTCTCTCTCTTTACATCATCAAATTTAGCCACAACAGGCAATTTAGTCGATCCCTCGCCTTGATAATGAAAGAGGGCGCTGACTGAGAACTGAAGGGGGGGGGGGGGGGTTGTTGGAAAATAGCCGAAAATCATAATCGGTTCCACTCTTTTCACAGATGAGTTTGTACATTAAAAAAACACAAAAACATGAAACACCTACCCACATCTATAATTTTGAAACACGAATGAAGCTTTGTGATATACAGACTACACTGTGATTATGGGTTCAGATATTGTCCTTCGTATTTATCAGAACTCAAAATGATATTAAAAATCACAACTAGGAGCTGATTTTTTCATTTCATTTTAGGCTCTGGCCGAGTATATTTATTTGTGTCTGCAGAACTACCTCTTTTTTAATATCTTTCGATGCCCAGGGGTCCGTTTTCCTTTTCTCTCTCTTTTTCAGCTGTCTGCACTAACAGTTTAGACAACGTGTACTTCAGAACAAAACTGTTTCATCTGGAAAGTCTAGAAGCTTTTGAAAAGGACTATTATAACTTCTTTTGGAACATTTTGTAGCCGTTTGTATCGAATCGTGTTTGCGTGTCAATGATACATGAATAATCTGACGCGTTTACCACAACACAAATCTGCATTTCTTCCATACGGCAAACACAGCATTTGTTGAGTGACCTGCAATGTTTCCTGGTTATGAGGAGAGGGTCGCTTTCGAGAGCAACACCTGATACCTGTTTTTGATCATTAAACTCAGTCCGATGCAGTAGTTTACTTAATTCTTGTTATTCATAGACGATTTCAACAAGCTTTGGAGAGATTTTTTCGGCCTGGAAGAGGTATATGTAGCTTTTATTAACCCCCCTCACCACGAGAGATCCCCCTTGAGCTAAATTATAGAGTCTGGAAATGGCAGGAGTAAAAAAAAATAACATCAGCAGAAGGAAAGAGTTGAAAGTGACGTCATCTTACTCAAGGAATATAATAGATTGTTTTTATGCCCTCTAGTATGGTAGTCTTTTATTCCCTTTATTACGGTAGTCTCCCTCGAAAGCTGAGTACAATCCTCTAGCGGCAACATATATGAAATATAGAAGTCGCCACCGTACATTTGTTAACAGAGATTCTTCAGCAACTAAGAAAAGTGTGACTAAGAAGTGGAATCCTTATACACACACACACACACACACACACACACACACACACACACACACTCAAGAGAGCAAAAATTTTGGGTTGAGTATGAACAAAACTTCTTGTTTCTATTGTTTTATTATTCTGGATGGAAGATCTTGATACAAGGCGCTCGAGGCAGAGGCTGGTGCAATGCGTCAGGTGAATTTTGCTTGTACGCTTATTTATAGTGAAAGACGTTTCCGAATTTTGACCTAAAAATTTGCTTGGTTTTTAGTATGGATAATTTCAAAACAAAGACTCAAATAAACTGCCTCTATCTATCTACCTGTCCATTGCCAGGTGCCTTAATCCTCTAAGAGATGGTCAGAAATAAGTCGCCTTCATGTCGCCCTGCTCTCTGCCATTTGACTGCCTTCCTTCCAGCTCACACACACACACACACCCCTCTCTCAAATATCTCCCTACACCATCCCTCCACCTTCTCCTTTCCCCCTTCAACTCACGCATATATACTCTTCCGTCCAACTCTCATTCTCCATCCTCTCCAAATGGCAAAATCATCTCAAAGTATTTAACAATTTCAATCACATCCACATCAGCACCACAACGCTCCTCTAGTTCTCTTATATTTTGCTTATACTTTGCGTAACCTTTAACCTTAGGTGATGCAGGTAAATAATTTTATATGCATCTATTTGACTATCGGTGAGTCTGTATCTATTTGTCAACCTTGGGGCTGAATCTCACTAGAAAGTTACGCTTCACTAACCATCATTTATTGTGGCTCGGGTGGCTTGGAACGTAACTTTTAGACAACAGCGCGACCCACAGAACAAGTGTCCTAATTCTCACCACGGCCCCACGAACAAGAGTCTTTAATTGTGGTCGGGAGGAAACACAGGCTGCCTCGGAGGTGACGGGAGGTGAGAGAGTTTTGCTCTCTAATGGTAGGAGCAACTCTAGTAATTCATTCCAGCTTAAACTAGACTATTTTACTCAACTGACAGTGAACCATAGAAGCGTGAGTGTTAATACTGGCACCAAAAACCGTCTCAGATATAGACGATTTTACCCAGCTTACTCATTGTCTCTGTTTCTTGTCTGTCTGTCTAACTTATCTCTCCAGTTTCCTCTTTGTCACATATTGTTTGTTAATTCTCTCTCTCTCTCTCTCTCTCTCTCTCACTCCCTCTCTTTTCCTCTCTCCTTCTCTCCCAAAAAAAAAAAATTCCCAGAACATCTCGTCTTCAAAACATGTTGATACCGACGAGAAGGGCACAACTGTCTTATTTTTCAACCGGGCCTTAAACGAGACGACGATGGCTGTATAACGAACGAGAAACGAGGCGACAAAGAATAAGCCTTTCTTTTTTTTTGAGCTTTTTGATGACGTGTTTTTGAAGATCCAGGCGCCTGCATAATTATTTGTCCCATCTAGTTAGCGTGTGGATGGGACAAGAAGGTTATCGCTCCCATCTCTCTCCGTGACTCTGTTTTCCCTCCTCCTCTCCCCTCTTTCCTCTCTCTCTCTCTCTCTCTCTCTCTCTCTCTCTCTCCAATAAATAATCTTTCTTCCGCGGCACACATTTTTCCTTCCTTACTCTCACGTTTTTTTCTTCTTTTTTTTTTCACCTTTCTTATGTTTCCAGTTCTGAGCATGGACTTCGTAACCTGTTTCCTGAGGCCTAGCAGTTTTATGTGCCACACAATATCGCCACTTGCGCACTAACACCCTGCGTCCATATTGACTGCACATAATAGGCTGCCACACTCACGGCTGGTGTGATAGTGTTGGCTNCCTCCCCGTCTGTCTCACCTCCCCCCCCCCCCCCCCCCCCCCCCCTCTCTCTCTCTCTCTCTCTCTCTCTCTCTCCCTCTCTCTCTCTTCAATAAATAATCTTTCTTCCGCGGCACACATTTTTCCTTCCTTACTCTCACGTTTTTTTCTTCTTTTTTTTTTCACCTTTCTTATGTTTCCAGTTCTGAGCATGGACTTCGTAACCTGTTTCCTGAGGCCTAGCAGTTTTATGTGCCACACAATATCGCCACTTGCGCACTAACACCCTGCGTCCATACTGACTGCACATATTAGCTGCCACACTCACGACTGGTGTGATAGTGTTGGCTGGGTTATTTTTTTCACGTTGGTGGGTCTTGTGGAATATTACCAGAATCCGTTCTAGTGAAATTCTAATCAATATGCTATTCTCTGCCACAGCTGGGACTTTTACTCAAGCCCTTTCAGACCGCTCATCACATTCTTGACATGATCATCACCTTCATCATCTCCTTATTTCAGCTTCCCCAGTATTCCAAATTCTCTTAGTCATCCTCACTCTCCTCTCGCTCCATATGGTCGAATCACTTCAAAGAATTTCTCTTTAAAAAAATTATATCCTTCTTTTAACCTTATCCGTGTGATGCTGTCGTTTACATTCTAGTCTGCCACACAAAAAATGTGTGTTAATGAAGGGGAGGGAAAGAATATTTATAACCATTTTCAGTACACTCACGGATTTTTTTTTCTTAATCAAATTCTCACCCTGCCTCACACAGAGATGATGATGATGGCAATGATGATGATGATGATGATGATAATGATGATGATGATGATGGCAATGATGATGATGATGATGATGATGATGATGATGATGATGATGATGAACTGCCCACTATCAGGAGCTTAAATTCTTATAACAAATCCCTCCTGTTACCGCCAGACGCTCTTATAAACTTAGAAAAAGGGAGTCGATATTAACTGTCAGAATATTTCATTCATCGCATTGTCAGATGATTTTATTCACCCCTGATGAGGTTCCTGTTAGAGATGATGGCAGGAAGAGGCTTCAGAGTAAATCCTTCTTGATCCCACCAGTCGATATTAGCCCTCTCAAAAAGAAAACTCTCATTGTGTTGGGCTTAGGAACAGTCACCATAATATTTCATTTTTCATAATGGCGAAAAATTTTATCCATCTCAGAAGTAACCTCTACGTATGAAGGATTAAACTATAGTCGTTTGGGTATTTTCTTCTTCATAAAGTTAGACGGCTTTATCTTGCGTGGAAGATACGCCTAGACTTGAAGGGGTTTGATAGTGTGTTTCCTGGTTATGCCACGTAAAGAAAGGCGAGAAAATTATCAGAGTACATCATTCAAGGTACCTTACCGCCAGACGATTTTGTCCAACCCAAAAGAAAACCCTGGTAGTGAAGGGATATTCCATTACTGAATACACCAGACGATTTTATCCCGCCCAAAAGGGACCCCTCCTCCGCAGGTGGAATAAAGGAGTAGGTTAGAGGGCGTGAGATGGTATACACGGGTTGGACGGCGTGTAAGTGACGGAGGGGGACATGGCATATCACATGTTAACATCAGCTGCCACCACCACACGCCGTCACTGTAGGTTTACTGCCCACACACCACCCTCCCTGTCAGCACCCGTCCCCTCACCCACACACTCCCCTTCCTCCCTGGTCCCTCCTGTCTCCCGTACCCACATACTGCCTGCCCACATACTGCCTTCCCTGCCTGTCCCATCCTTCCCTCCCTCTCTGACTATCACACCTTTCCTCCCTGCCCACACACCGCCTTTCCTGCATTCCCTATCCCCCCCTGCTTGGCCACGCACTGCCCTCTCTACTCACATCCCATCCTCCCTGCTGACACTGTGCTCTCTCTCTACTTCTCCACACTCCTTCTCTTCCCGCACCATCCCTCCACCGTCTCCGCCAATCCACACATTCCGTCTCATATACTGGTGTTTGGCGACGCTCCACTTACATCACTTTCATTGTTTTCTACCGTTGTCTGTATCTGAGTAGTCATCATTAATGGCCATCTTGAACTGTAGTCACGATTACAATCTCCTTCCTCATACAGTCATCCTCCTCATTCTGTATTCCACTAATTTAGTTGGCTGAGCGGGTAAAAAATGGTGAAACATCCTCATCATATTTAAATCAGAATAGTGAATACTCCTACAACGTAAATAAAACACAGGCATCACCCCTATCCCACATCACTATGCACGAAAACAAATTACCCAACAAAAATAATCTTCCTTAATATGAAAAAAATAGTAATTTCACCCAGAAAAGGCAAAGGCCTCAGGAAAAAGTAATTATGAAAACAGAACAGGTCTCTAAGGTAATATGTTAAAATATCAACCCTGACTCTTTCCTACATTAAGCTGGATAATGACGAAACACCACATTAGCCTCATCTGAAAGTATTACTCGCGACAAAGAAAAAAAAATTAGTATGCAAATATGATTCCCATCTGGACTGAGAATTCTATTTAGAACAGGATCACAGAGAATTTTGCAGAAAAAGATTATGATTATGATTATGATTATTATTATTATTATTAATGTGTTGGCCGGACTTAGTTGAATTATAAAACCAAAGACGAAGGTACAGAAAACAAGAAGAGAGTAAACAGGCACAGCTTTTTAATAAACACGATGTCTTCCTTAACCCCTGCTCTCCAGTGACTTACTCTTGCTACCCACTGACACTTTTATAATACTTAGGAAAGACATTTTGTACTGAAGGGGTTATTAAGGGCTATACGTAACACCTACACTTCGACAACTTACTCTCAAGCTGAACGGAATTAAATGGAGATAATAATAATAGGATAGAAGATACGTCCCCAGATTTCAAGAGTTAACTAATTCTCGAAAAAAAACACAAAAATAAAAAGCAAGACGGGGATACACAAATACACAATCAAATCCCTGTCGTAACTCAGGTTTTGATTTTCAGGAAGGACAAGGAGGCTGTCGAAGCTCCCTCTTTCTCCTGCTCTAACTTCATAAATAAAGCTTAGTTGCGTGACGAAAATTACTGCAGGTTACGACTTTTTCTGCAGGAAGATCAGGGAAAGGGGTGCCAAATCTTCTTCCGTTGTCTAGTTCTTCCTGTAAAAAACATCTCAACTGCGACGGGGAATCGATAAAAATGTATGTCTGAGAAGCAACCTCCAGGACTCGATAATAATTTTTCCTTAACAGGGGAAAATTTGCTTTGTCTCATTTTTCGCTTACATGTTCGTACTACTCTGGATGTGATGTATATTCTGGAGGTGTATCAGTAAGAAAGTAAAAGTGTACACAGTCAGTTTTATTTTTAGACATATTGCAGACTAAAAAAAGTTTATGAATACAACCCGGGGTCACTGAAAAACACACACACAATCACCAACTTATGCTCAAACTCCGGTGGGGGAAAAACTTTATCGATTAGCAAAAAAATAAAAAAGGAAAAAATACGTCTACAATCAGAGCGTTGATCCCGAAACTACTGGTGAGGGAAGAGAAGGAGGAGAAGGAGGCGAAGGAGGAGGAGAAGGAGGAGGAGGGGGAGAAGGGGAAGGAGCAGCATTTTATATTCCCTCTCCAAAGTTTTCTAATTAGAGAAATGAAAAATAAGGCATAAAAAGAAGAATACACGCGCGCTGTGGTCTTTTCGGGGCCCAGATGTAATTAAACTATTTCAATCCGTGGAAATGTGGACCCCTCACCCTTCGCCCTCACCCTTGCCCGCCCGCCGACATCCATTCAAACTTATACGGGAAAAATGGCGCGAAGATTGCTGTTTGTTCTCCCGGATCGGCGCGAGAGTGGGGGTTTATCCTGGCGCGGAGAGAG
>JAGKTI010005687.1:0-15576 GCA_018397915.1 Birgus latro | reverse complement strand
GTGTGTGTGTGTGTGTGTGTGTGTGGGTGTGTGTGGGTGTGTGTGTGTGTGAGAGAGAGAGAGAGAGAGAGAGAGAGAGAGAGAGAGAGCTAAGCTTCATGTTTATCGTTTTGTAACACCGACTTACGTATTTAATATCAGAGGTTTTGCTTTTTTTTTTCCATTATTTCTAAATCCTCACTCAGCCAGGCAGATAAAACGCGCAGAAAGACATAAATAAAGATTCTTACATATTTCACAACTGACGCCTCTGGGAATAACCTCGGTTTACAATGTATATACTGAGAATTGCAAGCCGGCGAGCAAAATCCGATGATACAGAAATTCATATTACGCTGTTAAGCCTTCTGAATATTCTATAACGCAAGAAGATTTGAGGATATATCTGATGTGTGTGTGTGTGTGCGCGCGCGCGTGTGTGTGTGTGTGTGTGTGTGTGTGTGTGTGTGTGTGACCAGTAAGCTCTAGTTGATTAATTCACGTTTTAGACCATTAATACCTATTTTTAGATCATGGGAGTGAGCAAGAATGCCCCCTTCCCATTTTTCTTTTTTTTTCTGTGCTGTACTATGGCCATGGAATTGATAGTCTGTTCCCTTAGCCCCAGCAGTCTTCTTACATGCTACACACCTTCACATATCACCACTTCAGCATTAATACACAGCTTCCATATTCAATTCACGCTAGAGCTGTTTTATTCAGGAGTGGTGTTTGGTATTAGCGAGGCTGTTTCTGTCTTAAGTCGATTGCCCTCGTAGAAGACCAGTGAAGTCTGTTTAAATGAAGATCAAATAATCAGACTGTTCCCTGCCACAGTCTTGAATCGAACTTTCATCCTTTGGAACATCAGACCACTTTCTAACCATCTGACCACCAGCTTTCCCCCGACGGAAGCAAGAGTGACGTCCTCTGTAATAAGAACTTCCAAAACACAAATTATCACTCTTTCCATCGTCAGTTATTGAGTGAGAGCCTAGATATAGAACTTAATATGGAGTCAGCGCAGCCTAATTATTTTTTAAGTTGATGGTGCTGTGAGTAAGAGAGAGGGCAGCCTAATGACAGAGGACAGCGTGAAATGGAGGTGATTTGTTTGTTCCCACCTCCTCTGATATTAAGGCGTCAAGCTAGAGATGGACTGACAAACAGATGGACAGAGTTCTACCAGCAAATACAGGTCTTTTCTGCTAATTCTTCAGTGTTTATGCTTAAATGATTCGAATTTCTATGGACCTAAAAGCTCATTACCGGCAGTGCGTGAGAGGCCCAGGACCTGGAGTTGATGCAGCTATGGACGATCATGTAAAACCGCATGGAAAACTCGTGGATTAGATTCATGGAGCTACACAAAATATATCAGTGAGGGCATACCTACTCCCAGCGCGTTATACATCAATCTAATACGATTTTGATGAAAAGACATAATGAGCTAACGTGGCCAATGATGTTTAGTTCAGCTGACGTCACTGTAATGCGACGCTCTCGAAAATATAACCATTTCGTGTTATGGTGCCGTTAATCGGATCATCTGCATTCATATTCATCATGCTTCAGCAGCAACGGGGGGGAGGGGGTGGCACGTTTTTAAGCTGATATATATACTGGATTTTGTCTATTATGCATCACACATGGACCTCTTCCCTTTAAAAGCAGTCTGTTCGATGATATAGGTAACTATCTTATTCTTTCTACCATCTGAGTGTTTAGCTTTACTGATCTTTTTCTGGGTAAAGGAGTTTGATAGAATTTATTATCACTTTCACTGCAATATAATTCGCAAACGTTGTTGGTTACTTAACCTCAGTCTGTCTGGCTGAACAGTCTCGTCGACTACAGATAAGCAACTGCTTGCATGGGTCCGTCTTACAGGTACAGTACAGTGCATACACCGTGTACACCGTGTAGGGATTCGGCGTCCCATTGTAGCAGACAACCCCACGTCAGGGTCGAACCAGGATCCTTTCCATGGCAAGGTGCAGGGAAATATGAGGAGGTTTGTCTCCCAGGTGGACGACACAGCAGCTCCACCTAGGGTGGACGGTACCATCACGGGCAGGCTCCCCATCAGCTTAATTTCTTCAAACAATAACAGAATATTATGATGGAAGAAAGAATAAAATATAAATAACGTCCTCGGACTGAAGACGTTTATGCAGTTATTGTATGTTTAGGTATAAACTATTGGATATCATTCGCGCGTGATTCGCAGTCTGGGCCAAGATATCATGCAACATTGCGATTTCAATATTTTTGCAATACTGGACAGTTGCAAACATTAATATCCCACTGCTTTTTACTCAAACAGTTATGGAACTTCTACGGAAGTTTGAAAAGCTTGTAGGACTCCGGTGACCACATTAAATGATTTCAAAAGTCATTCTTTACTGTCTCGTACTATACTTCATTGAGTTTTATTATTATTATTGTTATTATTATTATTATTATTATTATTATGATTATTGGTTGTGGTAGTTGTGGTTGTTGCTGTCGAAATCCCAGGTTTATCTGAAACTTGATTCCATCACACTACAGACTGAAGCTGTCCTCCTGCAGTCCACACTCTTCCTTTTGGGGTTTACGGAGGGAATTGAGAGACATTTGCATAACCGGACAGTGGCACCACTCAGTTATATTGGTGCCACCACATGAAGGCGTCTCTCTCTAGCACCGATGTAGTAAAGTATACTAATAAATAAATAAATATGCCGGGAACAGTACCTGTGATCTAAGCAAAGACATCAGTGGAAGAGAAGTAACGTTTGTTGTCAAAGGGAAGTTAATACTGATCCAGGACCTTTCACTCTTCAGTGAAGGAGCACAGCTCGCTATTCTCACAAATATACCCTTTTTACTCTAACTTGGCTTGAAATTGCCGCCTCTCCACCATGAATGCTAAGCTGAAACAATAGATTAAAAGTAGAATATGATGCTAGTCACCAGGAAATGCTATGGAAAGAAGGTAGAGCAGCAGTGTTGCCTTTTTCTGATACTGAGTTACCTGAAAGAAGCTGCAATAGGATGAAAATCAGGGTCAAGTTCGGGTAAAGACAGTATAGCTCTTAACACTATTTGGAAACACAAGAGTAGCACTGGTGTAGACGTTTCCTCCAGCGAGCATCAGTGTCGCAATTGAGAAACACAGGACAGGTGATGTACCGGTATGTGTTCGTCCATCCTTCCCACTGATGGTCGAACCCAATACAGGCAGGCGATCCGGTCTCTGCCCACGTACCACTACTGCTGCAACCGAATGAATAGTGCATCCTCCTTCATTTCACTTTATAATGAGCACTGTCGCTAACTCGTGTGGTCGATAACTTTGCTTACGTGGAAGTTTTTATCTGGTGCACATGAATCCGTCTGTCTGTCTCTCTGTTTATCTGTTGTGTTCGTCACGTGTCTACAGCAAATTTTTGGGCTGTGTTAGAGGGCGTCGTGTTCATGCCTTTATACCCACATTAACCTCCACCCCACCCCCTCACACACACTCTCTCTCTCTCTCTCTCTCTCTCTCTCTCTCTCTCTCTCTCTCATCCATCAAAACACACATGCATTGAATTGCCTTAAAGCAGGAGGTTCAGAGCACATCACAAAACAACAACAATCCAGGAAAGAGAATTCGGCCCCCTAACGACACTCGGCACCACAATAATATCAACTCTTTTGTTTTGCGTCCGTCCTTCATGAGAGATGACGTTATGCGATTTACAGGTTCGGCCCCCATCCAACAACCCGGCTTAAAGTTACGCCAGCAGTGAAAAATATCCGAGCCGTGCGGGCGAACCGAAAGAGTAAAGCCCTCGATGTCAACACTATCCATTAATCCTTATGCATGGTTTGTCTGTCGGCTCAGCGTGAGGATTTTGTATAATTTTGAAACTTAGAGAGAGAGAGAGAGAGAGAGAGAGAGAGAGAGAGAGAGAGAGAGAGAGAGANCGTGCGGGCGAACCGAAAGAGTAAAGCCCTCGATGTCAACACTATCCATTAATCCTTATGCATGGTTTGTCTGTCGGCTCAGCGTGAGGATTTTGTATAATTTTGAAACTTAGAGAGAGAGAGAGAGAGAGAGAGAGAGAGGTAGCGTGTCTTCTACTAGAAAAAAGGGGAGGGGGGAAGCATAAGTGAGGAGAGCAAGAAAAAGATATCAGAATTACATAATCGTACTGAAGGGGATTATTGGATACTTTCTAATCCATTTATTATCTTCTATCTCTTCATCTGTCTCTCAGTTTATCTGCCTATCTGTGCGTTTGTCTATATCCAGGCGCCATAATCCCTTTACGAGATGTCCCCAAACAAATCGCCTCCATGCCACCCTTTCCTTTTGCCTTTAGGTCGTCCTCCCTCATTTACCCCTCCTCACTCATATACCTATTCAGTCAAATCCTCCACATCCTCCTCGATGTTCCCCTCCCCCCTCTCCCTCTCCACCTCATCCTCCGTGTTCCCCCTCCCCCTCTTCCCCTCTACCTCACTCATATAAACCCTCCTGGTCAGTCGTCATTCTTCATTCTCTCTTCATGGCCAAACCATCTCCCAAACTTAATAAAATCTTCTGATAATAGTAAGAAGGAAGTAATATAGGCGTTAGCATACTAAAAAATGTCAAATGGTATTTCTAAGCCCATAACCATGAGGAGCATAGGACAACACGACCAGCAATAAAACTACAAGGACTGTGAAATGTCCTTTTTAAGGTGAAAGTATCGTCTTTAGGTAGATGGCATATCATCATCATCATCACCATCATTATCATCACCATCAACATCATCACCACCACCACCAGAATCCTCACCTTACGTCACACCTAAAAAAAGATAAGGCAGGTAAAAAAAAAGAAAAAAAAGAAAGAAAAGTAAGAGACATCCGCATTGCATCCTGAAGGGGGATAACTGTGAACGAGGAAGTGACATTTGGATCCACTTTAAGGAAGGCATGTTGGCGTGGGAGCGTACATCACCACCACCACCACCACCACCACCACCACCACCACCACCACCACCCAAATACAGACAGACAGGCATGGGAGGTGAGGCGAAGGACGTGACCTTTTTTCTTATGAACTGGGTAAAGATAGCTACAGCTGGATCTTCGTCACTGTCGTCGTCATCCTTGTCGTCATTGGTGTCGTCATTGTTATTTTCATCGTCAGAGTGATTACTGACGTCATTCTTATCTTTGTTGTCTTACTGGAAGTCTTGGTTATCGTCATCATCTTTGTCGTCGTAATTCTCATCATCATCATCATCATTATCATCATCGTACTCATCATCGTCCTCGTCCTAGTCATCAGTCACTGAGTACCAGACCTAATCGCATCGATCCCCTTCTCGTGTAGTAAACCAAAACGATTCATTCCACATTCGGGATTTTTGTGGTCTGTGAGTCTCTAAACCAGTTCCAGTTTTATGATAACGATACGTGATTGCTTAATGGCTTGGGAAGTCTGGAAAACCAACACTTACCTCATCTTTTACTTACATATTCCACTAGTATCACCCTGCCCTAATCCATTCTCTCCTCCTGGACTTCCACGAGTCCTCTTCCCATCAGACTCATGCACACATAACCTTTCCACCTCCCGACTCATATCTGCTTTCCCTTACTTGACCTGCATTTTCTCCCACCTTTCCATACACCAACTTTGCCCTTTCCACTACCATACTCGTATTTATTCTCCCTACCTGGCCTTTCGTCCCTCCTCCTGCCCACAGATCCACTCACCTGTGTGCTGTGCACCAGCTCATCCATACCTCTTCTCCCTCTGTAGTTAAACCATCAAAGGAATTCCTCTCCTATCTTCAGATCTAGTGCACAAACTACTTAGTCTAAAATCTTCTCGAAAAGCTACATTTGATTGAATATAACCTATGCAACCTAAACTGAGTCTTTCCTATGCGGCATGAAACTCGTCTGTGGGTACAAGAATAAATATTTAAATATGTTATTGGAATGGAGGAACTGCTCTTAACATTACTAATCAGAGAGTCGTCCTAGGCTGAATGAAAAGTGCGTGGCGGTAACAACAATAAATTACTAGACGTCAACGTATTCAGTAAGTTAACAGTCAAATTTTCCCATATGTGACCCTAAGTTATAATTCCCTTTAAGTATCAGGGTCTTAAAGTTCATTCTTAGCTGACGTCTGATATGGGAGGAATAGAATACTTGAATTGTCCTTGCCTGAGAGCGTTAATGAGGACAGATCAAAACTATCAGACTCTGCCCTCTCTCTCTCACTCTCTCTCTCAGCTGAATAAATCGCATGGTGTTGGGTGGAATACAGACTGCTAGAGCCGCCCCGATCATGAAAGAGTTAACCGCCTACCAGGATATACACACCCACCGCTTTTTCAGAACAGTTGTAATTAATCAGGAGGCGGACTAAGAGTGACATTAATTTATAGCGCTGATGGAAGCTGCATGTCCCGAAACAGAAAATACTCTCATTCATCAAGGCGCTGGAGTTACGTACATTTATTTACATTTACTCCTTCAAAGGCTATGGTCACGCTAGTAAATAAAAGGACTGCTCGATCTCTTGCAGCATCTCTGGTTAGTTTCCTTTCATCACTTCATATCCAGTAAATGTAAGAACTGCTCGATCTCTTGCAACATCGGCTATTTTCCATTCGTCACTGCAAATCTTCTAACAAATCTAAGTCTGCTCGTTCTCCTGAAGTGTCTCCGATTAGTCTCCTATCTTCACTGCAAAATCTTCTAGCAAATGTAAGGACTGTTCGATCTCTAGCAGTATTTCTGGTTAGTCTTCCTACCGTATCCCATTTCTCCTTAGGCCTATCCCTTCCCACTCTACCTTCATCATTAATATCCTTCACTCTGACCCCACTCTCCCCCTCATAGTAGTAATGTGGGACTGGATGTTACCGTTCTTACCTGTAACGTTAATTTTACTGTATTAGATTCAATATTTTTTACTTCTGTTAACTGAGGATACAGTAGAGGGAAATGAAAATTATAAGCTTGATAATTTAATTAATTATCCTTTTCTGTTATTCCCACTACGAACTAAAAGAGTAATTGCAAAGGTAACAATTTGCCATGTCTGGCCTGGAATTATCAAATTTATCAGCTTCAGCATTGTGCGGAGGAAAAAAAAACAAAAACAAAAAGAAGTCTATAAAAAACAATAATGTCTGCTCTGTTATTTTTCTGCTTAACAACCTCCAGCAGAATTCCAAACAAAACACACACACACACACACACACACACACACACACACACAAANNNAAACAAAAACAAAAAGAAGTCTATAAAAAACAATAATGTCTGCTCTGTTATTTTTCTGCTTAACAACCTCCAGCAGAATTCCAAACAAAACACACACACACACACACACACACACACACAAGTAACGCAAAAAAAGAAAAAAAAAGGGAGAATCTAATCACAGTTAGCAAAGTGTCCGTAAGATACGACTAGAAACACAAGATCAGTCCCCTTCGTTCTTCCTGCTACCAGACGACTTTATTCAGCTTGGGACAGCACTCCTATGGCGAATGGTTTAATGAAGACTGTGCCTAACTCCTTCATTTCAAAGCCTCTCCTGATCCGAATGAAATCGTCACGAGACAGTAATAATAAAACATAAACGATATAATTTTAAAGAAAGGTTGATATACCACTGGGGGAAAATAAATTACTAGGATAGAGGTGTGATATGATTATTGAGACGTTTGTGTATATAATTTACCAAAAATTAACGTACTCTCGGAAGGAGACGTTAGACGTAGGTGTTGATTGTACTAAATAACATACGTAACCTTATTGAAACTGCCACATGAAGATATTTAGAATTCAGTATTTTCAACTTTATTCGCTTGTAATTAAAAAAAAAAAAAGCCTGACAGGATGAAAGAGCAAAATTAATCCTGTCTGGTGCAGTTTTTCTCCACGTTTTATAAACATCCGCCTGTGAAGCCAAAGTGAAGTGGAATTAAAAAGAATTAATCACATGTTACCAAAAATCCTAACACTGGCCTCTATTAAAAAAAAATGGAATGGAATGGACAATAACAAGAATATATTTATCAACACTGGTATTAACTCCTTCTGCCAGTTGTCGGTATTTACTGTTATTTATCCGAGTATCCATTTATTCGTTTATCTATCAAATTTTTTTGCTGCTACCAGATGATCGTGCTAAATATTAGAGACTCTAGTAGTGAAGAGTTTAGTGAAGGCGATCAGTAACCTTTCCATTATAAAGTCTCTTTTGAGGTAAACGAATTATTTTTTTCTTAGATATACAGATTATTTCAAGGAACACGTCATAAAAGTTGAGAGATCATTCCTACTCTCTTTTTCTTTATCATGTTAAAACCATGTTATGAAATAAAAATAAACAAATAAACTAATGAGAAACGTGAGGAGGGTATCATGCTCTGCCGTAACAGATAATGTATTTCCACTCTGTTAACTTCTACCAGCCACACAAAAGGGGAAATAAAACTGAGTGACTTGGAAATACTGTTAGGAGTCAGCATGATTAAACCCTGTGTTGTGCTTTTCATTATTCATGTTATTATTCCTAATATAATAATATTTTACAGATTAATACAGTGTATAAAGAAATATAGGCAAATAATGCATAAATATATACTTGTGCACGAATAAAAAAGAAAAATAGTTTAGAATACAGCAAAAGAACAGAAATGCACAAGGAGAGAACATATATATATATAATGTCAATCCCACAGCATCAAATTTTACTGACTAGAAACATAGAACTGATGGACGGAAATAGCAGAATGGAAATACATTAAGGAGAGAACGCAATGAACCGAACTTTTAACCTTGTCTTTTTTCTTTTCATCTGTTTCTTTCTTTAGCTAATCTTACTGCTACTTCTTCACTATCAAATATCTCTTCTAAACTGGACAAACTCGCATGGCAGTACAGGAACACACTAAAAGACTCAATCGTGCTGGGGTTAATTGTGACTGCATGTAACTCTTTCCCTGGGAGGAATTTCTCGAGCTAAACAAATTGTCTTAAAGTAGAATGCATAAAATATATACATTCATTGTGATAAGGGCTTTCATAACTTTTAATAAGTCAAAAAGAAGTATTGAAATAAAACACAAGAAATGAAAGACAAAAATGAGTGAACATGTATGAATCGTGTGTCTATTCTACCTATTATTTTTTTAATCAGTAAAAAATAGATTTAAGCAACAACAACAACAAAAAAGGTATATAAAGGAACAACCATCAAGAAACCGTGTCTGCTGCTTTTACTCTTTCTTTATTAATAACAACTTTTACGAGCTATAAAAATGAAGTGAAATAACAGAGCGACAAAATAAATGGAAATGCATAAAAGAAACGACATGACTGAGCCGTGTTTCCTATGCCCACCAGCTCCCACTTCCCAATACAAGATACAGTGATAAAATAGAGTTTTTTTTCTTGCTTTTATTCTTTCTATATCTACACGATTTCATAAAGTTTTAGACGGGATTTTCGTATTGGAGAAGTTGAAGTTGGATACAGCCTTCATTAACTGGATCGCTTTGATATGTCTTTCCTAACTGGAAGAATCGTTTAGGGGAAGCAATAACAAAACAACAGAAACCATCATAATGCGTTGGAAAATGCCTTATTAACTAGATAAGGAATCGGAATGGGATAAAATATAAAAGAGCTATAAGTACATAAAAGGATATATGGTTGAACTGCTTCTGCTATCTCCCACCCACGTTGCATGATATATATTTAGAGTTCAGTCCCAAAACGCCTTCCTAATTTAATCATTACTGTCTGCAGACAACTTGATTCAGCTTTCATTGCACTATTTTCCAACTGGAGGTGTTAGAAATTACCTTCATTAATCCCATTGCCGCGATGGTGCTTTCTTAACTATATAAAAACATGTATTTAAAGCAAGACCTTTAAATCCAATTGATATATAACTAAAAATAAAAACAATTGGAAACCCATAAAAGTAACAACATGACTGCATCGTGTCTGGAGCATCCTTCCCCCTCCCCACCTTCCATTAAAAAAAAAAAAAGACATAAAATAGTCTTTTAACCACAGGGCCATGTTTCACGCTAGGATATCGAATATACCTGGTCAGCCGTGAGGAGGGGTGGGGAAAAGTACACTGAAAAAGGAAAAAAAAAAAAAAAAAAAAAAATCGTGGTTTTCTATCTCTGTTACGAGGACCACGTGGAGGGAGGGGAAGTATGGAAAGAAAAACCAGAAATATGGAAAATGTGAGAGATAAGGCGAAAAAAGTTGAAATTATGGTTACTACATAGATGGGGAGAGAGAGAGAGAGAACGGAAAAAAGATGCAAAACACACACACACACACACACGCACACACACACACACACACACACACACACACACACACAAATAACTGAACATTTTCTCTTGTTTTCTCTTCTCTCTCTTACTCCTGCGGTGAGAATTGTGGAAGCGGGATTAGGGGAAAAAATTACAGAAAAGAAAATAATGGAAAATATCAGCAAAAATTTAAAAAGAGGCTCATTTTGTATCTCTGTCTGTTAGGCGGTGTGGAGGTAGGGAAAATACAGAAAACTACAAGGAAAAAAAGGAGTAATCATAACAGACTTGAATGGCTTTTACCTCGCTATGTAACTCCGGTGGTGAGAGGATGGGAACGCGTACAGAAAAATTGTTTAAAAATAAGTTAAATAATCGTAAAAGCTGAGTGAGGTTGTGGGCGTAGCGATAATAATGCAGAAAAAGAAACACAGGAAAAAAGAAAAGAAAAGAAAAAATTTAAGGAATCATATGTACTGAATAACACGGTTTGCTTTGTTTTTCTTGTACCGAAGCGGCGAGAAATGAGAGAAATTTATAAAAATAATACAAAAGAATATTAAAAAATGACACAGTAACTGAAATGAAGTGCTTTATATCGCTATCATTTTGAGGTTTGTTCCTGGTGAAAGAGAGGCAGTGAATATGTGGACACCGTGATGGGAGTTTTTTTTTTTTTTTTTTACAATGGCTGTGAGGGTTTGTGTGTAAAAGAATGACGCAGGAAGAGTATAAAAAAGACGTTAAAAAACTAGAAACTATAGAGAATGAAAAATAAACTGAAGTTAGAGGTACAATGCAAGAGAATAACAGACAAAAGGAATATACACAAGAGATAAAGGAACAAGAGATAAAGAGTGGGAAAGAAAAAGAAGTGAATAAGTAAAGGGAAAACTAACAGAATGAAAAGAAGTAAAAGGTAACGAAGCAAGAGGTAAAGAAACGAGGAACAAAGGGAATCAAATTGGCAAGGAAAAATGAAAGGACAACCAAGGAACGAAACAACAGACAAAAAAGGCAAGTAAAAAGAAGAGGGGAGACTGCAAGGGGTCGACTCGTTCACTGCGAGAGGTTCTTGTAAGCTGAATAAAATCGTCAACCTGCGACTGGTAAAAAAATATATCATTGCACTGTAAGGTGTAACGGTGACGATTCTCAATCATTTCACCATAAGAGATCTCTCTTATTCAGAATAAACTAATCTGTTGTTGTACAACTTCAGTCTCTCTGGCCGAGCAGACTCATCAACCACAGGCAAGCAACCGCCCCTGCAGGGTCATCTCGTGCAGTGAACCGATGTTCTCTTGCAGTAGACAGCGCCAGACCATAGCAAGGCGAGGGCACGTTTGTGGAGGACGCATCATTTGCGTCTCTCCACCCAGTCAAGAAGGGCGCCATGGCAGTCTCCACATCGCCCTGTTATTTGGTTATATGGTTACAACCAAGCGTTGTAAAATTATTTCTTGGGACAGGTAGTGTAGAATCACCTGAAGTGGAGAGACGAGTGATATATATTGACCGGAAGGATGGGAGAAATAGGAAGGGAGGAAGGCAGACACAGGAAAAGAATTATATACATGAAGGAAGAAGTAGGCAACACTACACTAAGTAAGTGGATGATGGTCGCCGCAACTGACCACCAAAAATCATCTGTAGGTAAAGCATAGCAAATTAGAGACATCGTTGTACTGAATGGGTTGACAGTTATAAGCTACAATGTGCATATTGGTAATACTGCTACCCTTCCATGATGGACATTTAGTTTTTATACCACTACTATCTGGTTTAGAAATGATTCTGACTTTAGTAGAAGGAATGAGTGGTAATGTGAGCTGCGGTGGTGTGTGGTCGGATTGTTTGTGACGCCACATGCGCGATGTGACTTTCTTTGTGTGTAGAGAGAGGTATATTGTGGATGCGGCAGTGTGAGGTGTGTAATTTTGTGATGTGGTAATATCTGGTGTGGGAGCGTGTGGCAGCGTGTGGCATGCTAATATTTGATGTGACCATGTGCGAGGTCTGGCATTATGTTTTGAGGCTGTCTGAAGTTAGGCATTCTGTGCTGTGGCTTTGATTTGTGTGTGTATGTGGCATTTCCGTGTTGTGGCAGTATTACTTGTGGTATTGTGTTGTTGTTATTGTTGTTGTGCTACCCCAGTCAGTCTGATCGAGAAGACTCATTAACCACAGGCAAACAACCATCCCTGCAAGGCCGTCCTATGCAGAGAACAGATGTTCCCAAGAGGCTGACAGCACCTCACCACAGCGATGCGCGGGGATTAGTGAGGAGAATTGGTTCCCGAATGGACGCCGGATGTTCTACTTTACCCAATTAAGTTAACAAGAGCACCAAAGTGGGCTCCATGTCACCCCGTAATTTAGATTTATGGTTATCACCCAATGTTGTAAATGGTTTCCTGAGTTACAGGAAACCATTTAACTTGCCTCTCCGTGCAGAGCCACTGAAATGGAAAAAGAGTAATATAGTGACAGGAAGGATGGGAGAAATAGGAAGAGAGGAGGACAAACAGAGAAAAAATGATAGACATGAAGGAAGAAGTATTCAGCACTACATCAAGTGAGTGGGTGATAGGCGTCCCCACCTACCACCGTGTGTGGTGTAGTAATATCTGGTATGGCAGTGTAGGTGTATTAATTGTAAAATGTGACGGTGTGAAAAATGTCAGTGTAATGAGTGGTAGTGTGTGGTGTGAAAATATGAGAGCAACTTTTTCATATGTGCCGCACTGGGTGGCATGACGGTGTCAGATGTGGCATTATGTCACTTGACAGTTTGAGATATAGCATTATGTAGTCCGGCAGTGTAAGGTATGGCATTCTGTTGTGTAGTACTGTGAGATATGGCACGGTGAGGTGTGGCAGAATGAGGTGTGGCAGTGAGTGGTGTGGCACTGTGTGTTGTGGCATTGTGATATGTGGCAGTGTGAGGTGTGAAAATTATTTGTGTACCAGTGTGTAGTGTGTTAGCATTCTCTTTTACACAGCAGTTTCCTTCAAACCATGCACATTCTCTCCTCACCTAGCAAGAGCGAGAAGGAATCTATCACTCTCTCCTCCACCGGCCTTCCCTTCCCCGCCTCCCTCGCTTCATCGACTCCCTACTTCTGCATTTCCACATGACTGCCCCTCTGTTTTTGTCACCTCATCCCCTCCCTGTACCTTTGTCGCTTTTTCCTCCCCTTTGTTTTGCACTCTGTCTTCCCTTTATTCTATTACCATTACCACTTTTATACCAACCTTCCTTTCAATTTTTCTCTCACATTTTCTTTTTATTCCTTCTATCACCTTGCCTCTGATTGTGCCTCTGTTGCTCTATCCTCATATTATTTTTCTGTCTTTTACTTGCATTGTCTTTCGTTCATTCTTTTACCTTTGACCTCTTTTTTTTATATATTTTTCTTGTGTTTTGCAACCTTTACTTATTTATACAAAGAAGAAAAACCAAAGACAAGGAATCCACAAAACTGTTCTTTCGAAAAAATAGTTCTTCAAATTCAAGGTCCATTGATTTCGAGATATCTGGATTAATTCTGGGTGAAAGACTAGGGGTCATATGCAGAGAGCGATTCAAATGGAGGAAGATTTTGCCACTAGCTCTCCTTTATTATCGTCTCTGCTTACTTTTATCTTTACATTTTTATTCCCTTGCTTCTTTTCTCTAGGTACATATGCCCTTGGTTTTTATCTTGCTATCATGGGTCAATTAATGCTGGAGCGCCTTGACCTACTACACCACCAGGCATCCATCTGTTAGCTATATGGTAACAGGATTCCCCAATGACCGCGTTCACTATACTCCCGTTATCCCATCTATGCGATCCCTACCCTGGCCTTTTTCGTCAACCATTATTCTCCGCCGTGGCATAAGGAAAGAATTGCTGACAAAATATTTTTTATCAAAGCATTTTCGAAACGCTAATTAACCTCTCCATTCAGTAGCCTCGCTGAGTCCTGAGGCTATTTACTTAATACTGCTTTTCAAGGACGTGGGCAGCGTGTAGGCTATGCGTTGGTTAAAATCCCTGGATTTTTAGTATAAATAAATATTGGTCTGCATTTAATGTCATGCTAGAAATAGCTCTGTGAATAATAAATACCCACAGTTTATTAACATTATCCTACACATGAACCCCAGCGCACTTAAGCAAGCGCGCGCACACACACACGCACACACACACACACACACACACACACACACACACTACACAAGAATACTGTCTTTTGCTGCCTCACTCAGCCGTTTGACGCATTCCCATCATATTTTACATCAGAACCAGAAATCCGTGGCCTTCACTCAAAAATCATACGGGTATTCCTACAATATAGTTAGTATGACTTTCTGTATAAATTATACATCAGGAGAGAAAAAACAAACACCAACAACTCATTTAGTTCTTTGGAAATTTATTGTTCACATTTAAACATTTTTTTTTTTTTTAATTGAGAAGAGCATTCGTTCCGACTTGTGCCGTCCTCAGGTAGGGTACTTTTGAGTGTGTGGGTACAGTTGCATCTTTATTCAATTAGGCTCAACGCTTATCGACAATACAGGGAGGAGTGCGTGGGATGCCGCACGTGGAGGAAGGCTGAGTGCACGGAGCGGAATACTTGGACGGACTCTGTACTTGAAGGGATACGCTTGTTTAAGTCAAGAGCGACAGGCAAAATAGACTGAAAGAACTATAATATCTGTCTGTTTATAGCTACATCCCTTGATTCCAGAGGGGGTGACCATGAAAGAATCGGCTCCATTTTACCCTGTCCCTTGCTATCATTCTGTCCTCCCTCTGACGCACACCACCTTCTTTCCTATACCTCTTCATCTTATCCCTCTACCTCATTCTCACCCCCTCATATGGCAATGCTGTTTATTTGGATGATACGGGAGTAAAGGGCATTTCCATATGTGAGTATAATTCTACATACAAACGATTCACGACTCTGTAAAATCAAGGCGTACCGGCAGAATAATTTGCTGTTAGTGATGGAGCAGATGACCACGTAAACAAGGGAGAGGAATCCATCTGATGACTTTAGAGGGAGCTGGTGACTGAAAATATCGCTGTTAGTGTGAAAATATAAAAGTATGTAAACTAGAAAATAAAAGTACGTTTGGGGGTTTCAGAGCGAGAGTCCGAATTTAATCCAGCAGCTGTTTTTGTGAGAGGAAGAGGGTAAGAGAGGCAGAAAGATTAATTTGGTGGTTTCATAGTACGTTGGTGACTAACTGTATTGCTTT
>JAGKTI010005686.1:28536-43856 GCA_018397915.1 Birgus latro | reverse complement strand
CGTCCACCCTCACTATCCCCCCCCACCATGAAGATTGGCTACAGATCAAGCCCACAGGGACCCATTCCCTTTTCTCCCCAATCATCTCCATGGGGCCCCTCTCTGCCTGCCTGATGTCACTGACCTTCCTCCCGCCACACATCAAAGTGGCAAATCTAGCAACTACATCCCTCACTCTACCAAGAGGACTCTTGATCGGCGACCTGGAGGCAGCTGAGCCATGCAACACCCCTCCCCTAAATTCAAACCCCTCCCCCTTTCCCCCCTTGCCCGATCACCTGTCCTCCCATCAAACCGAGACCCTGCACCACCTACTCCTTGAATATCAAGACCTTTTCTCCACGGGGCCCGCAGACTTAGGGCATACAACATACTTGGCCCATAAAATCCACACCACCGACCCCCCATTTGGCAACCCTCCTGATGGAAGAACCCACACCAACGGGCCGAAGGAGACAGGCAAGTCTGGGAAATGTTGGACGCCGGTATCATCATGCCCTCCACCAGCCCCTGGTCTTCTCCTGTCGTCCTGGTCCGAAAAAAGATGGCACCCCTACGATTTTGCATTGACTACCACTGCCTGAACGTAACCATCAAGGATGCAACTCTCCTCCCTCGCATAGACGACTCCCTGGACTCCCTGCACGGCTCCACCTGGTACTCCACACTGGATCTCCAGTCGGGGTGCTGGCAGGTCCCCGTGCACCCCCAAGATCAAGGGAAAACGGCCTTTTCCACCAGCAACGGAAAAACATTACCAATTTAATGTTCTCCCATTCAGGTTATCCAACGCCCCGGCCACCTTCTCCCGCCTCATGGAGTCCGTACTCAGTGGCCTAACCTGGGAAATCTGTCTGGTGTACCTCGACGACATCATCGTCTTTAGCAAGACATGGGGCGATCACCTTCACCGCCTCCAAAAGGTGTTTCAACAAATACGCCAGGAAGGGCTGAAACTCAAGCTCTCTAAGTGTGTTTGGCCGCCCGCTCTGTCGCCTTCCTAGGGCACATTGTCTCCGCGGGAGGCATTTCTCCGGATCCCTACAAGCTACAAGCCATCGCCAACCAGCCCCTCCTGCAAGACATCCACCAAGTCTGCGCCTTCTTGGGGCTCGCGTCATATTACCGGTGATTTATCAAAGGGTTTGCCGACATTGCAAAACCACTCCACGACCTCACTAAGAAAGGTGAGCCATTCGTCTGGAGCAACAACCGAATAACAGCTTTTAACAATTTAAAGGAAAACTTATCTCGGCACCCATCATCGCCTTCCCGAACTACGACCTCCCCTTCAGATTATACACCGACGTCTCACTGGTGGCCATAGGCACCATCCTGGCATAGGTCCAGGAAGGGCACGAGCACATCATCGCTTGCGCCAGCTGCACCCTAAATCCAGGAGAACGGAATTACGCCATTAATAAGCGTGAGTGTCTGGGTATTGTCTGGTCCCTCGACCACTTCAGGGCCTACCTGTCCGGCACCAGGGTCACCATAATCACAGACCACCAGTCCCATCAGTGGCTCCGACAATTGGCCACTCAGAACGCACAGTTCCTCTACTGGCGTGAGGCGCTAGAAGAGTTTGGCTACGAGATTGCCTACCGGCCCGGAAAATTGCATACCAACGCTGATGCCCTTTCCCGCCTACCAGTACAATCCCTACTCCCTCAACCCGAGCTGGTCCGGCGCTGGCAGGACAAAGACTGGCCCCCAAGGATTCCCCAACACTTGTTTACAAAACTTCACCTGCAAGGGGACCAACTTTTTACACCATTGGGCCACATAGTCCTGGACCCAGACTCCACAACAAACATCCTCATCCACCTACACTCAGACAATGGGATCCACATGGGTATGAAAAAGGTAACCCAGGTCTTCAACGACCTCTACTACTCTCGCCCAGTGTGGCACTCAGGCGTGTCGGGCGTGCTGCCTAGGAAAGGACATCACCCATTCTGCAGGTCCTGCCGGGAAGATTTCTGCCCACAAACCTTGGCAGTTATTATCTGTCGACGTTGTCGGTCCCCTACCACCTAGATCCGGCTACAAATACATCATTACATTCGTCGCCGTCTACTCCAAATTCCTGATCGGTAGTCCGGCTAAGGAGCACACCGCCGTCACCATAGCTGACGCCCTCATGCGCCACGTCTTCCCCTAGTCTGGCGTTCCTCAGGCCATTCACTCTGATAATGCCCCAGAGTTCACAAAACAAATCTGGAAGGAACTATCCACTCTATTCGGATTCACCATCTCCCACTCTTCCCCATACTGGCCTCAAGGTAATGGGGTGTGCGAAAGGAGCCACCGGACTCTGTTAAATCAAATCAGAACCCACATCCAAGCTACCGAAGATCAAGATTGGTTTGCCCACGTTAAGATCGTCCAATGGGGAATTAACACCTGCCCCCATGATGACAGCATCACCCCCCACGAGCGGATCATCAGCGAGGCCCCCTCCTCCTCCCTCTCCAACGGCGCCTTCAGGCACCCACCCACTCCCCAGCCTCCGATCCCCTACAGCACCCGAAGTGCCGGCTATAGCACCTGCACACACAGCAGGATGCACAGGCCGATTCTTCCCCCACCAACCCCTACAAACCAAGCGACAAAGTCTTCGTTGCACACCTCCCCACCCCCAACAAAATTGCTCCCTGCTTTACGGGGCCCTATACCCTCATCAAAGTCCCCAAACCCTTTCAAGTCATCATCAACTACAATGGAACCACCCGTACCCACAGAAATCACCACGTCCACCCCTACCAAGACTACCCCACTCCAACTGATCCCTCTCTGACTCCCCAAGTCAAACCAACACCTTCAACTTCCCACGAAGAGGCATTCCTCTACTACTCCTCCCCCTCCCCCTCCCCGCCAGTTTCCACCACTCCATCGCCTCCCCGCACTGCTGCGCCACCCCCACACACTGGACCAACCCCACCACTCCCCCGCTTTGTTCCCGCACCACCACCAAATTCCCCCACACCCGCCACGCCACCCACACCACATGGTCATTCCTCACCCTCAGTGATTTACACACCTACCACCCCGCTCTCTGCACCTGACCTAGCACGCGCCCCACCAACCCCGGCAACCAACCACGCTACACCATCCCACTCTCCACCCACCCTTGCTTCCCCACTCCACTCCCTGTCGCTGCCCACTCCCCGTTTAACCACCATGACCACCCGTTCTGGACGTATCTCACGCCCACCAGCCCGTTACCTCCCCAAGCCCAGACCCACCCCTTCGCCCTCCAGCAGCCAACTGCCCACCCCACCCCCTAACACTACCCCAATAACCCTCCCTATCCCTCAGCCCAGATGGAAAATTTTGCACCGCCACACTCCCAAGAGAACACCGCCTCCACGCTCCCCCGGCAATATAATCCGAGCTGGACTGCCCTTAGCTAGCATTCGCTTCCAAACCACCACCACCACCACCACAATGTGCATCACGAGGATAACCTGGATCCCCACCTTCGGACGACACCACCGTGTCCTGGATCCCCACCTTCGGACGACACCACCGTGTCCAAAGCACACACCACCTACTACGACTCCTGACTCCTCCAGCAGGCAAGGCACCCTTCCACTCTTCGCATCGCCTACTCCCACCACCTGCTGCCCAACATACCCACCGACCACTGGACTACCTTCCTGCATCACCTCACACCCTTCCACCAAATGCCCAACATCAACCTTAACCACCTCGAGTCACAGGGTCGTGACTTTGTTACGGGGGAGGGTGGTGAAATACAGGAGTTAGGGGTAAGGGCTGCACACCACCCGGATGCCGGTGCAGACGACATCAGCACCCCCAGCCCCCCAAGGACCACCAGGGGTCCGCTGCTGACTCTGAGCGGCCCGGGACAGAAACAGCACACCTGTATCCCTCCCTGACGCTCTTCTTACTCCCAACCAACGTCCCAGGAATGTAGCAGTCACCAGCAGCTAGTCTCCGGATGGAAATCTACTCGTCAGGTAAGGGGTGGAGTTGTTTCTACAACACCACACAACGGTGCGGTACCAGCCATAGTCCATACCAAAAAGGTGTAGAACCAGCCACAGTCCGTTCCCCAGTTGCATCCCAGCTGCAGGGCCGTGGCACGGGCCACAAGCCATGTCGGTCGGGCAGGACAGGCCACCAGTCGTCCACTACCTGTAGTCGTTCCCCTCAGAGTAGCGCCACAGCACCGGCCACAAGCCGTGCTGGGTACAAGTCGGGACCAGCCATCGTCCGTCTCTCTGCTACTAGTGCTCCCTGCTCTATGGTACAGGCCACTATCTGTAACAGAGTTATAGTCCCCTGTAGGACCACGACGTTGGCCACTAGCCGCTTCGAGCAAGAGGCAGACCAGGCCATAGTCCACTCTTTTCCTACAGGAGATTCTCATTCCCCTTACGGAGACAGGATAGAGCGAGCTGTGTCTCGTGCTAGCCCTGAGTTCCAATGGGGCAGAGGAACCGCCGTGCCGGCAACTAGCCGTACGGGGGAGGCAGAGTTGGCCACAGTCTACTCCTCACCCTCTGTTCCCAGGATATCTCCCAACGGGAAAGTACCTTGCCTGGCCCACCTGGTTTCCTGTGACCAGGTGGGACGCACCCCCTCCCCTGCAGAGGGAGTGACTGGGGAGGACCCATTCCCAGAACCTTGGTGACGCCTTACCCAAGGCCTTAGGTCCCTTCAGCTCCGCCAGGGTGAGCAGCAGCTGAGGCGGAGCTCCAGCAGACATAGCAGCCGGCGTCGGACCCTGTCGACCACTCCCCCAGCCTGAGGGTCCCGTGAGGCGGCCCTGACAGTGATGCAGCCCTCCAGTCATTGCCGCAGTCCAGCCACCCCAGGTTCCAGTACCCTGGGTCCTCAGACACTCCAGGAGCCGCCCCGAACACCAGAGCGTGACGTACCTGCTGGTGGGACCTCTCCGGGCCCGTCCCAGACCCAGCGTCAGACCTACCTCCTGGCTCTCTTCGGACAGAGCACCTAGTCCTGCACCTACGTGTGGTGCCCTGTTAAGGCGTATCTCTCTGTCCACCCTCCTGATGGAGGGATCAACCTGCCGCCCACCAGTGATAGCGAAGATGAACTTTACCAGTGTGTGCCTCTTAGACCCAGATATATGTATATGGTCGTATGTGTTATGCGAGTGATTCCTTACAGTGTGTTCTTGTGATTAAGTGACCAGAAAAGCCAAGAGTATAAGATTGGACGAGCCCACTAGTGATCCTGGTCTATGGTATATCACGAATGGAGTCCCGTGCGCCCCCGCTTGTGTAATGTCACTCACTCCACCCCAATGAATGAAACACCATGGTGACCCAAACAGGAAAACTATATTGTATCGATCATGCCGTCCACTTGTTTATTAATTCTCTCCCTCCCCAGTGTAAAGGTACGCCAGTGTTCGTAAAGCTACCCACACCATGTCCTTTGGAAATGACACCCACAAAGTGACCGTGCCACCCCATTAATCCTCCCCCTCCCCAGTGTACAGGCACATTAGTCACCGTGTGTCTAACCATCTCCGAGTGTTTCTCTAAAATACCGCAGTCTCCCCCTCTCAGTGCGCTACAGCACGGCCGGCTCCTTCTGTGATAGACCGCCAACCAGATTTGTATCTATCGACATAGTGTTAACGTAATTGAACTCTTGTATCAGTGCTGTCCAGTGCTATACTATGTTGGGAAATTATAACAAGTGTATTTCTGTGTCCAAAGTGTAAGTGTAATAGAAGTACTGTAAATACTGGGTGTATTCTACCATACTTTCACTAAGCCGGTATAGAGACAGATTGTAATTCAGTAAAACCTTGTACTAACCCATCTCCGGCCAACCCAGAATCTATTGTATCTTGTGTTGTAATATTTGTCTCTGGGAGGATATTTGTAATACATGTGTGTAACAGTTCACTGCCTTGTTTTTGTGCCCAGTCCTTTCCTTAGAAATGCCGACCCAGTCTTGAATAAGAACCCGCTGTGAGTCTGTGTATTTGACGGGACGAAAAATCGCCCCTCAGAAACGCGACAGGTAATAAGTTCGCCTTTCGCCTACATGTACAAGTGACAAGTAGTCGGCCCTCAAATACGTGGCATAACACTCTGGGCTTATTTGGTCACTTAATCACGAGAACACACTGTAAGGAATCACTCGCATTACACATAAGACCGTATACATATATCTGGGTCTAAGAGGCGCACACCAGTCCGTCTTCACTATCAATGGTGGGCCAAGGGTTGAACCCTCCATCAGGAGGGTGGGCAGGGAGACTCGCCCTTCGCAAGGTACCACACGGAGGTGCTGGGCTAGGGGCTCAGTCCAAAGACAGCGAACAGGCGGGCCTGAACCAGGTCTGGGAAGGGCCCGGAGAGGTCCCACCAGCAGGTACGTCGCGCCCTGGTGTTCGAGGCAGCTTCCGGAGTGTCTGAGAACCCAGGGTACTGGAACCCCGGGTGGCTGGACTGCGGCAACAGCTGGAGGGTGGCGTCGCCGTCATGGCCTCCTCACAGGAACCTCGGGCTGGGGGAGTGGTCGACAGGGCCCGACACTGGCTGCTACGCCCGCTGGAACTCTACCTCGGCTGCTGCTCACACTGGTGGAGCTGAAGGGAACCAAGGCCTTGTGTAAGGCTTCGGGAAAGAGTCCTCCCCAGTTACTCCCTCTGCAGGGGAGGGGGTGCATCCCACCCGGTCACAGGAAACTGGGTGGACTAGGCAAGGAACTTCCCCTTCAGGAGTTATCGTGGGAACAGAGGGTGAGGATTAGACTGTGGCCAACTCTGCCTCCCCCTTATGGCTAGCGGCCGGCACGGCGGTTCCTCTGCCCCATTGGAACTCAGGCCTAGTGCGAGACACAGCTCTGAGCGGAGTATGGCCTGCTCTGCCTCTGGCTCAATGCGACCAGGGGCCAATGTCATGGTCCTACTGGGGACTATAGCTCTGGTACAGCTAGTGGCCTGTACCGTGGAGCAAAGAACACTAGTAACAGAGGGATGGATGATGGCCGGTCCTGTCCCATACCCAGCATGGCTAACAGCCGGTGCTGCGGCACTACTCTGGGGTGAACGACTGCAGGTAGTGGATGACTGGTGGCCGGTCCGACCTGACCGACACAGCTTGTGGCCGGTGTCGCGGCCCTGCAGCGGGGATGCAACTGGGGAACGGACTGTGGTTGGTTCTGCCCCTTTCCCGGTATGACGGTGGCCAATACCGCGGCGTTGCGTGGAGTTGCTAACGCAAACTCCATCCCTTGCCTGGCGAGAGGAATTTCGGACAGAGACTAGGCGCCGGCGACTGCTACCTTTCCAGGACGTCGGCTGGGAGTAAAAGGGGCGTTGGGGAGGGATACAGGTGTTCCGTTCCTGTCCCGGGCCGCTCAGAGTCAACGGCGGACCCCCACTGGTTCCTTGGGGGGCTGGGGGTGCTAGTGTCATCTGCACCGGCGGCCAAGATGTGCGCAGCCCTTACCCCCAACTCCTGTATTTCACCACCCTCCGCTGTAACAAAGTCACAACCCTGTGACTGGAGGTGGTACAGGTCGATGTTGGGAGTTTGGTGGAAGGGTGTGAGGTGATGTAGGAAGGTGGACCAGTGGTTGGAGGGTATGTTGGGCTGCAGGTGGTGGGAGTAGGCAATGCGAAGAGTGGAGGGGTCCCTTGCCTGCTGGAAGAGTCATAATAGGTGGTGTGTGCTTCGGACACGGTGGTGTCGGTGGTGTCGTCCGAAGGTGGGGATCCAGGTTATCCTCGTGATGCACATTGTAGTGGTGGTGGTGGTGGTTTGGAGGTGAATGCTGGCTGAGGGCAGTCGGGCTCGGTTTATATTGCTGTGGGAACGTGGAGGCAGCGCTCCCTTTGGATTGCGGCGGGGTGGGATTTTCCATTTTGCCTGATGGATAGGGAGGGTTATTGGGGCAGTGTCAGGGGGGCAGGTTGGGCGGTTGGCTGCTGGAGGGTGAAGGGGTGGGTATGGGCGTGGGGAGGTAATGGGCTGGTGGGCATTAGACATGCCCAGAACGGGTGGTTGTGGTGGTTAAATGGGAAGTGGGTGGTGACGGGGAGTGGGGTGGGGGAGTGGTTGGCTGCCGGGGTTTGTGGGGCGGGTGCTAGGTTAGGTGTAGAGCGCGGGGTGGTAGGTGTGGAAATTACTGAGGGTGAGGAATGACCACGTGGTGTGGGCGGCGTGGCGGGTGCGGGGGATGTTGGTGGTGGTGCAGAAACAGAGCGGGGGAGTGGTGGGGTTGGCCTAGTGTGCAGGGGTGGCGCAGGAGTGCGGGGAGGCGATGCAGTGGTGGAAACCGGGGGGGGGGGGGATGGGGAGGGGTGGTAGAGGAGTGGCTCTTAGTGGGAAGTTGAAGGTTGGTTTGGGTTGGGGGGTAGGGGAGGGAGTGGCTGGTGTGGGGGAGTCTTGGTAAGGGCAGACGTGGCGGTTTCTGTAGGTGCGGGAGGTTCCATCGTAGTTTATGATGACTTGAAAGGGGTTGGGGACTTTGGTGATGGCATAGGGCCCCGTGAAGCAGGGAACAATTTTTTGGGGGGTGGGGAGGTGTGCAACGAAAACTTTGTCGCCTAGTTTGTAGTGGTTGGCGGGGGAGGAATTGGCCTGCGCATCCTGGTGTGTGTGTGTGTAGGTGCCGTAACCGCCGCTTCAGGTGCTGTAGGGGATCGGAGGCTGGGGAGTGGGTGGGGGCCTGAAGGCGCTGTCGGAGAGGCAGGAGGAGGGGGGTCTCGCTGAAGATCCGCTCATATGGAGTGATGCTGTCGTCACGGGGGCAGGTGTTAATTCCTCATTGGAAGATCTTAATGTGGGAAGGCCAATCTTGATCTTGGGTAGCTTGGATGCAGGTCCTGATTTGATTTAACAGGGTCCGGTCGCTCCTTTCACACACCCCACTGCCTTGAGGCCAGTAGGGGGAAGAGTGGGAGATGGTGAATCAGAGTAGAGTGGATAGTTTCTTCCAGATTTGTCCCGTGAACTCTGGGGCGTTATCAGAGTGAATGGCCTGGGGAATGCCAAAATAGGGGAAGACGTGGCGCATGAGGGCATCGGCTAGGCTATGGTGACGGCAGTGTGCTCCTTAGCCGGACGTGTGATCAAAAATTTCGAGTAGACATCGATGAATGTAATGATGTACTTGTAGGTGGATCTAGGTGGTAGGGGACCGACAACGTCAACAGATAATAACTGCCAGGGTTTGTGGGCAGAAATCTTCCCGGCAGGACCCTCGGAACGGGTGATGTCCTTTCCTAGACAGCACGCCCGACACGCCTGAGTGACACGCTGGGTGAGAGTAGTAGGGTTGGGTGCCCAGTAGAGGTCGTTGAAGACCTGGGTTACCTTTTTCACATTCAGTTGGATCCCACTGTCTGAGTGTAGGTGGGTGAGGACATCCATTGCGGAGTCTGGGTCCAGGACTATGTGGCCCAACGGTGAAAAATGCTGGTTCCCTTGCAGGTGAAGTTTTCTAAATAGATGTTGGGGAATCCATGGGGGCCGTCTTTGTTCTGCCAGTGCCGGACCAGCCCAGGTTGAGGCAGTAGGGACTGCATCGGTAGGCGGGAGAGGGCGTCGGTGTTGGTATGCAATTTCCTGGGCCGCTAGGCAATCTCGTAGTCAAACTTTTCTAGTGCCTCGTGCCAGTGGAGGAGCTGTGCCTTCTGAGTGGCCGATTGTTGCAGCCACTGAAGAGACTGGTTATCTTTGATCACAGTGACTCTGGTGCCGGATAGGTAGGCCCTGAAGTGGTCGAGGGCCCAGACAATACCCAGACACTCGCGGTTATTAGAAGCATAATTCCATTCTACTGGATTTAGGGTGCGGCTGGCACAAGTGATGATGTGCTCGCGCCCTTCCTGGACCTGTGCCAGGACGGCGCCTATTGCCACCAATGAGATGTCGGTGTATAATCTGAAGGGGAGGTCGTAGTTCGGGAAAGCGACGGTGGGGGCTGAGACGAGATTTTCCTTTAAGGTGTTAAAGGCTGTTATTCTATCATCGCTCCAGATGAATGGCTCGCCTTTCTTACTGAGGTTGTGGAGTGGTTTTGCAATATCAGCAAATCCCTTGACAAATCGCCAGTAATACGACACGAGCCCCAAGAAGGCACGGACTTGTTGGACGTCTTGTGGGAGGGGCTGGTTGGTGATGGCTTGTAGCTTGTCGGGGTCCAGAGAAATGCCTCCCCCGGAAACAACGTGCCCTAGGAAGGCGACAGAGCGGGCGGCCAAAACACACTTAGAGGGCTTGAGTTTCAGCCCTCCCTGGCGTATTCACTGAAACACCTGTCGGAGGCCGTGAAGGTGATTGCCCCACGTTTTACTAAAGACGATGATGTCGTCGAGGTACACCAGGCAGACTTCCCAGGTTAGGCCACTGAGTACGGACTCCATGAGGTGGGAGAAGGTGGCCGGGGCGTTGCACAACCCAAAGGGGAGAACATTAAATTGGTAATGTTTTGCATTGCTGGTGGAAAAGGCCGTTTTCCCTTGATCTTGGGGGTGCACGGGGACCTGCCAGTACCCCGACTGGAGATCCAGTGTGGAGTACCAGGTGGAGCCGTGCAGGGAGTCCAGGGAGTCGTCTATGCGGGGGAGGGGAGTGGCATCCTTGATTGTTACGTCGTTCAGGCGGCAGTAATCAGTGCATAATCGTAGGGTGCCATCTTTCTTTAGGACCAGGACGACAGGAGAACACCAGGGGCTGGTGAAGGGTGTGATGATACCGGCGTCCAACATTTCCCGGACTTGCCTGTCTTCTTTGGCCCGTTGGTGTGGGTTCTTCCAGCGGGAGGGTTGCTGAATGGGGGGCCCGGTGGAGTGGATTTCATGGACCAAGTATGTTGTATCCCATAAGACTGCGGGCCCTGTGGAAAAAAGGCCTTGATATTCGAGGAGTAGGTGGTGCAGGGTCTCAGCTTGATGGGGGGGGGGGTGATCGGGTGAGGGGGGAAGGGGGGAGGGGTTTGAACTTAGGGAAGGGGAGATGCAAGGCTCAGCTTCCTCCAGGTCGCTGATCAGGAGTCCTCTCGGTAGAGTGAGGGGTGTAGTCGCCAGATTTGCCATTTTGACCGTGCTGAGGTGTGGCAGGAGGAAGGTTGGTGACAATCAGGCAGGCAGAGAGGGGCCCCGTGGGGATGTTTGGGGAGAAAAGGGAATGGGTCCCCATGGGTTTGTTGAACTGTAGCCAAGCTTCATTGTGGGGGGGATGGAGAGGGTGGATGCGATGACCGCGGGGAAGGTGGGGCAGGGGGGGTTTGGGGCATGAGGGGGGTAGAGGGGGGTCATCCAGTTGAGGGGGGGGTTGTGTGCACGTGCAGAGGGCTAGGGGCTGGCCGGGAGGCGGCCGGAAATGGAGTTGCCTCCCGTGGCAGTCGATGTAGGTGTGCAACTTCTGGAGATGGTCCAATCCCAGGTAGGCATCATAGGCACGGCAGGAAGAGTTGATAACAATAAAGCGATGGTTGGTGAATGCTAGTTGATGGATCTTGGCTTGTAGGGCTCAAGTTTCCCCATGGATAGGCAAGGGGCCTTTCCCTGGATCTACGAGGCAGGCTGAGGTGGAGAGGAGGGGGCCAAATGCCGTCTTGTGTCGGGAGTAAAAATGTGTATGTAGACAGGACCTGGTGGCTCCCGTATCCACCAGAAGTCTTACATTGACCCCCTGTAATTTCAGCTTGTCGTAGACCGGGGGTCAGTGCTTTGTAGATGTGGCCCCCGCCACCTTAGGGAGGTGCAGGGGCGGCCCTAAAAATCCAACGTCATCTCGAGGGCTGCATCGGTGTCTCGTTCTTCGATGAGGGGGGAATCGGGGTTCGTGGAGTTCTCGTCCACTCCCGACAATCGGCAGCGCCCCGGTGGGTTGGTTTTTCTTCTGCGCACAGCCTTTAGCTCCTCACATATGTCATGTAGTGGGCAGTGGCTGCTACAGGCTGTAAACTCCCATGGATTGATAGTGATGAGGTTTGTGTCTTCTTTCTGCAGCCCATGGATTGATAGTGATGAGATTTGTGTCTTCTTTCTGCGGCAGCTGCTTCTTGGTAGGGCGAGCTCTTGGGGGGGCAGGGGCGCTTCGTGTCGGGGCTGGTTGGGGTTGGGGCATTAGTGGGGATGGCCTCATGGGGAACCTGCTTACGGCCCCGATATGTTGTGTGGTAGGGTGTGCTGCGAGGAGGCGGCGGATGAGTTGGACATCGCAGTCCAAATCTCCTGCCGGGTTGTGGATAGTGAAGTGCTCTTTCACTGTGCCCGGGAGGATTCTCAGGAGAGTGCTGAATACATGAATACATGTTCGTCTCAGGTATCTATTTCAGCATCAGGGTACGCAGCGGTGACGAGTCCAAATCTCTGTCATATTTCAGGCCATCGAGTTGTGACATCACAACAACTTTCCCTAAGGAAGGGGTAATGGCCTCTGTTACTATTTTTACAAATCTGGCCCATGTGAGATCTAGGACTATTTTTGGTGCTACATTAGATACCGCCTTTCCCAGGTGAGGTGGAGTGACAGCTATTTTCTGTCTGTCGTTATCAAGCCAGATGTCAAGTAATGGCTTGACCATATCTAAGTATGTAGTGATGTCGTATTGTTCTGGGTCGAATTTTGGTAGTGGTACATGTGTTTTAGCTGCCATTTTTACCAAGTTTCCCAGTCCTTTTTCCACCATCCGGGTCAAGAACCATAGCTAGCCACCAGTGTTATACCACGTATTTGAGGGTCAACTACTTGTCCCTTAGACACTTAAGTGAGAGGTGAGCAATTTACATGTCGCGTTTCTGAAGGGCAACTTCTCGTCCCGTTAAATACACAGACTCACAGTGGGTTCTTTTTCAAGACTGGGTCAGTATTTCTAAGGGACTGGGCACAAAAACAAGGCAGTGAACTGTTACACACATGTATTACAAATATCTTCCCAGAGACAAATATTACAACACTAGATACAATAGATTCTGGGTTGGCCGGAGATGGGTTAGCACAAGGTTTTACTGAATTACATTGTCTCTATACCGGCTTAGGGAAAGTATGGTAGAATACACCCAGTATTTACGGCACTGCAACTACACTTATATCTTGGACACAGAAATACATTTGTTACAATTTCCCACTATAATATAGCACTGAACGGCACTGATGCAAGGGTTAAATTACGCTAACACTATATCAATAGATACAAATCTAGTTGGCGGTCTATCACGGAGGGAGCCAGCTGCACAGTCACTCACTGAGAGGGGGGACTGAGGTATTTTAGGTAAACACTCGATGATGGATAGACACGCGGTGGCTAACATGCCTGTGCACTGGGGAGGGGGAGACTTAAGAAACAAGGGGCGGCACGATCACTTTGTAGATGTCGTTTCCAAAGGACACTGTGTGGGTAGTTTCACGAACACTGGCTTGCCTTTACACTGGGGAGGGAGAGAATTAATAATCAAGGGAATGACACAATTGATACAATATAGCTTTTCTCTTTGGTCACCGTGGCGTTTCATTCATGGGGGGGAGTGAGTGACATTACACAATCGGGGGCGCACTGGGCTCCTTTCATAATATACCGCAGACCAAGATCACTAGTGGGCTCGTCCAATCTTATGCTCTGGGCTTTTCTGGTCACTTAATCACGAGAACACACTGCAAGGAATCACTCACGTTACACATACGACCATATACATATATTTGGATCTAAGAGGCGCACACTGTTGGAGTCCGTCTTCACTGTCACTGGTGGGCCGAGGGTTGAACCCTCCATCAGGCGGGTGGGCAGAGAGACTTGCCCTTCACAGGGCCCCACACGGAGGTGCAGGGCTAGGGGCTCAGTCCATAGAGAGCCAATAGGAGGGCCTGACACCGGGTCTGGGGCGGACCCGGAGAGGTCCCAGCAGCAGCTAAGTCACGCCCTGGTGTCCAGGGCAGCTACCGGTCTGCCTGAGAACCCAGGGTACTGGAACCCCGGGTAGCTGAACTGCGGCAACGGCTAGAAGGCTGCATCCCCTTCAGGGCCGCCTCACAGGAACCTCGGGCTGGGGGAGTAGTCGACAGGGCCCAACGCCTCCTGCTACGCCTGCTGGAACTCTGTCTCAGCTGCTGCTTATACTGGCAGAGCTAAAGGGGAGGGGTTGCGTCCCACCCTGCCACAGGATACAGGGTGGGCCAGGCAAGAGACTTCCCTGTGGGGAGCTATCATGGGAACAGAGGGTGAGGAGTGGGCTGTGGCCAACTCTGCCTCCCCTATACGGCTAGTGGCTGGCACGGTGGTTCCTCCGCCCTGTTGGAACTCAGGCCCAGTGCGAGACACAGCTGCTCTATCCTGTCTCTGCAAGGGGAGTGACAGTCTCCTGTAGGAGAGGAGTGGACTATGGCCTGCTCTGCCTCTGGCTCAATGCGGCTAGAGGCCAACGTCGTGGTCCTACAGGGGACTATAACTCTGGTACGGCTAGTGGCCTGTACTGTGGAGTAGAGAACACTAGTAGCACAGGGACAGACGATGGCCGGTCCTGCCTCATAACCAGCACGGCTAATGGCCGGTGCTGCGGCGCTACTCTGGGGGGAACGACTGCAGGTAGTGGACGACTGGTGGCCAGTCCGACCCAACTGACACGACTTGTGGCCGGTGTCACTGCCTTGCAGCGGGGATGCAACTGGGGAACAGAGTGTGGCCAGTTCTGCCCCTTTCCCAGTATGACGGTGGCCAATTCCACGGCGTTGCATGGAGTTGCTAGTGCTAACTCCACCCCTTACCTGGCAAGTGGAATTTCGGCCGGAGACTAGGCGCCGGCGACTGCTACCTTCCCAGGACGTCAGCTGGGAGTAAGAGGGGCGTTGGGGAGGGATACAGGTGTGCCGTTCCTGTCCTGGGCCACTCAGTGTCAGCGGTGGACCCTCAGTGGTCCTTGGGGTGCTGGGGGTGCTGGTATCTTCTGCACCAGCGTCTGGGTTGTGTGCAACCCTTACGCTTAATTCCTGTATTTCAGTGAAAAACTCACTGAAGCCTCGCAAACCAACTCAGAACCCAGTTAATCACACTCAGCATGACAGACTGGCCATCTTAAGTCAAGATCACACAGTGGGGCATTGTTACGTCCCCAGCTGTCCTCACTCTTCAAGCACGCTGCAATAGTTAGGTACAGCAAGAAATTCGTTCGGCCTGCAACTCCTCATTCCCGGGCCAGCTGGATAGTAACATGAAATATCTCCACCACAAATACTCTATCACCCATCACACCATCAATGATAATGAAATAGTCTACTACACTATTTACATATATTTACAAATAAATACACTGATACTCAAATAAAGAATATGCTTAGATCACTTATGCTATATCCCCA
>JAGKTI010005686.1:0-28346 GCA_018397915.1 Birgus latro | reverse complement strand
CGTAACAGCATGAACACCTTCCCTGGGCAGGACGGCATCACCTACTCATGAACACGTTTTTGGTGAGCCCCCACTGCTACTCCCATTACAACATCTTGCCCAGTTCCCACCAACAACACCAGCCACACAAGACCCACTCGCCCACCTCAAGAACCAACTCCAGCACATGCAACAGTGCTAACACCTACATAAAAGTAAGACTCTGCCAGACAATCCCTACTAAGTAGGCCAAGAAGTCATGCTTGGTTTCCCCTAGACCACAAGCTCCAGAATAAGTTTCTAGGTCCCTTTGAAATAACGCATGTGCTGAATTGCCATCAGGTTATCACTGATTTTCATGGTGAAATCAGGGTATGCTACAACTGACATGTCCGTCGATATAACCCCCTCAAAACCAGTCAAACTAAAACAGACACCAAGGAAACCCAAACTCCACCCTCCATCACCCCTGATCACCCACGGTCCCAGTCGTTCAACAACCCACAAATGCAATGCCCTGTCATCCCCATCCCACCCATGAACTTCTCTCCCTCACCATCACCGCCAAATTCCGCACAGTGTCACCCATCCTTACTTCCCCAGACCTCATCCTCATCTCCACAACTCAACCCATCCACCCTACAATCCCCTAACTGCCAACTTTCATCCTCACCCACTTTTTCACCTTCCTCTACACACTCAGATCCACCATCCCAACCCTCAGCCGCCCTGCCACCCCGTGCATTTTCACTTACCCATTCTCATTCATCTCATACCCCTGATCATCTGTCACCCTTACCACAACCCCTGCCACAATACTGACCAACCTCACATCCATCCTCCCCAAGCCCAAGATCATCAACTAGCCACTGATTCTCGTCCATTCACCTATCAGACAGAAGCCACATTCCCATTTTCACCAGATCAGGCCGCCAATCCAAACCAACCAAACAGATATAGTTCCCCAATACCTTCAAAACCTGTAACCCCACCAGCCACCTCCCTTCTAACCCCTACCACAAACCAAACCCAGCCTACAACTCAGGAAAGTCCAAAGATAAAATTGCTAACTAACACAAGTTCTACCTCACCTATCGCTGGATCAGCTTACACCCATCCCACTGCTACCTTCATGTCCACAATAGACAACTTCAACCCTGACCCTGGGTCAAGGGTCACAATTAGCCTCCCAGCTACCGTTGCAGCCACAGCCATCGCCACCATCTCCTCTTTCCAGTCAAATTCAACCCACACCATCATGTTCATCCGCTACGCCTTTTGGATTTCCCACACCGGACACAAGAAGAGAATCCACGGGCCTTGACACCTGCTACGTATCCTCACGACCTACCCCAAACCAAGTTCTCTCGTTCTCCTCAGGTCCCGCATCTCCTCCCTTATTCCGGTGTACAGACTTGACAGCAATCCCTAGAGACACTTGGAATAGAGGTCCCTTCAGGTTTCCTAGTAAGATACATATCCCTGATTGACCGTTTCATTTATCTTATCTGTATGTCTCTGTATCTCTCAGACCTTACTGTAATAATTGAAATGCAGAACCTCGACACACGGCAAAATACCGAAGCTCCCCATTAATCTTACCCGGGCAAGACACCCACCCCAGGAGGAGATACCCGTCAACGGAAATGAGTGGTGCGGGCTACATACCAGATGGGCAAAACCTGCGTCTCTCCCACATGCCCCTTTTGCGCTCAGGTAACCAGCCGCCTAGGTTACAGTCATGGTGAATTACATCTCCACCAGACCAGACGTCGCCAGGTTCAGGGTGGGGCTACTCCTTTAGCCCCAGAAAGCACCCCAGAGTCGGCCACCAGCCTCCCATTAGCTTTTTGCTCCTTCTCTCCCTCACTTGCACCGAGTGACCGAGTGACGGCCACCTTGCCGCATGCGGGGAGGAGACGGCCACCTTGCTGCATGCAGGGAGGAGACGGCCACCTTGCTGCCCTCGCTATAACTCCACAAAAGGAGGTAGAGTGACGGCCACATTGCCGCACATACTCACACTGGGTGACGGCCACCCTGCCGCACAAGGGGGGGAGATGGACACCAGCCGCCTTCGCTAACTCCACAAAAGGAGGACAAGTGGCAGCCATCTTGCCGCACTCACTCACACCGGGTGATGGCCACCTTGCTGCACACGGGGAGGAGACGGACATCAGCCGCCCTCACTCTAACTCCACAAAAGGATTTTTTTTTTTTTAATGCAAGGAAGAAGGAATCAAAGGCCACAGGCCTGCATACTGTTCGTTCCAAGAAAAAGCAAAAACAATACAAAAGAGAGCCAAATTCAAGATCCGTTCATTTTGAGATGCCTGGACACACTGCGTTTGAAAGACTGGAGATCATAGGAAGTAGGAAATACAGATAGAAGAAGACAGTTCCAGAGTTGACCAGTTGTATAAATGAAGGACTGCATTAGAGAGTTGGACAGAAAAGGGATGAGAGTTTGTTGCTAGACGGGTACTACATGCCCGTCGTAGAGGTGGAGGGATGCAAGCAGACAGTTCAGAGGAACAGTGACCATTGAAGTAGCGATAGAAGAGAAATAAAGATGCAACAGTGCGGCGAAGAGACAAAGGTTGAAGGGAATCAGTAAGAGGAGGAGAGTTAATGAGACAAAAACCCTTTGACTCCACCCTATTGAGAAGAGCTTCATGTGGGGAACCTCCCCACACATGAGAGTTGTACCCCATACACGGGCAAATAAAACCCGTGTACAAGGTCAACAACTGTGCAGGGGTAAAGAAAGTTCGGAATCAGCTTAGCACACCTAATCTCTTGGAAGCAGATTTCACAAGAGATGTAATATGTTCTTTCCAAGACAAATCCCGAGAGAATGAAACCCCAAGCATGTTCAAGGATGATGCAGGACATAACTATTCATTATTAAACATTAGTGGGTAATCCTGAGGAAGATTTTGTCAGGTTGATAAGTGTAAGAACTGAGTTTTTGATGCATTAAAAATAACAAGATTATTTTTACCCCAATCAGAGATACGAGCCAAGTCAGACATTAGGTGTGCCATAGCCTCATCCCTTTTTTGTTGAAGTAACTGCTGAGATGGACGTTGTGGAAACCGAATGGAAAGGTGAAGGGTGGAATCATCAGCATATGAGTGGACAGGGTTAGATGTACAGCTTAGAAGGTCATTAATAATAAAAGGAAGAGAGTTGGTGATAGGACAGAGCCCTGAGGAACACCACTGTTGATAGGTCTAGGAGAAGAACGATGGCCACCTACAACAGCGGCTATAGAACGACCAGAAAGGAAGCTAGAGATGAATGCACAGATAGAAGGATAGAACCTGTAGGAAGCAGTTTGGAAATTAAAGATTTATGCCAGACTTGATCGAAAGCCTTTGAGATGTCAAGTGCAATGGCAAAGCTTTCGCCAAAGTCCCGAAAGGAGGATGACCAGGAGTCTGAAAGGTAGGTGAGAAGATCGCCAGTGGAGCGTCCCTGACGGAATCCATACTGACGATCAGAAAGAAGGTTGTGACAGGAAAGATGCTTTAAAATTTTTCTGTTAAGGATTGACTCGAAAACTTTTGAGACACAGGATGTTAAAGCAATTGGACGATAGTTAGAGGGTTGGGAATGGTCACCCTTCTTTGGTACCGGCTGAATGAGAGCAAACTTCCAGCAAGAAGGTACAAGTTGACAGACAAAGGTGAAAGAGTTTACCTAGGCAAGGTGTAAGCACAGAAACACAATTTTTGAGGTCAACAGGAAGGACTCCATCAGGACCATATGCCTTGTTAGTACTGAGGCCAGTGATGGCAGAAAATACATCAGCTGAAGAAATTTTAATGTCTGTCAATAGGAAGTCAGAGGGGGGAAGTGATGGAGGAATAGCACCAGAATCGTTTAATGTGGAATTGGAGGAGAAAGTCTGAGCGAAGAGATCTGCTTTATCAGTAGAAGAAATAGCTACAGAGCCATCAGAGTAGAAAAGAGGAGGGATGTACAGTGATGGCCACTTGCCGCACTCACTCACACTGGGTGACGGCCACCTTGCCGCACACGGGAGGAGACGGACATTAGCCGCCTTTGCTCTAACTCCACAAAAGGAGGTAGAGTGATGGCCACCTTGCTGCACTCACTCACACCAGATGACGGCCACCTTACTGCACACAGAGAGGAGACGGACACCAGGCGCCCTAGTTCTAACTCCACAATAGGAGGCATAGTGACGGCCACCTTGCCGCACCTCAGAGACGGCCAGCTAGTTGCTCTCCTAGAAGACCAAAAAGAAAGGGTCATGGCAAGTGCCCTCTCTCCTCACAGGGACATCCTCCCTCTCGACCAGCAGTTGGAGGAGGCCTGGCAAAGACCCCTGGTGTCCGGAGTCTTAGCCCTAACCCTCGACCCCCAGCGGCCCCAGCCCCTGTCGGACTCTGCCGCCCTGAGCTGCCGCAGCCCACACCTGATGGAGGCTCAGCAGTGAGACCGCACCCCCAGGACCAGCCGATGCATCCCCACGGCCCCGGGGCGAGACCTCCCTAGCCCCACGCGATGACATCTTTGCCAACAGGGTAAGCGCAGGCAAGTGCACCTACTCTCCCTGTTCGGGCCCAGCCCCTAGGCCCGAGCCCCATACGCTGGCAGAATGGCACACCCCCTACCACAGACCTCTCGCCACTCCCGGACAAGACGACGATGGGTCAGCCTCCTGACGCAGACCCTGGCAGCCCCGACGACCCTAGGGACACCTGATGCAAGACGCTGACCTGGGCCCTCCATTACTACTGGGCCTCAGACTACAGCAAGCCCCAGCACACCCTTGTGTCGCCAAGTCCTCTGGCCCTGTCTATCTGTGTGTGACATTACTTCCCTGTAAAGTGTGCCATATATATTGTAACAGTATTGTAATTTGTGGTAATGTATGTGTAAGGTTGTTGCCCTGAGTTTTATGCCCTGTTCCCACTGAATTCCTTAAAAGAGCCCAACCCGGTCTAGAAAGAGAACCTCTCTCCAGGCTCCGCGCCCAGGGGACGAGAAGTCGCGCCCTTAAACATGCAGCATAACACTGGTGGCCAGCAGTGCTTCTTGACCCGGTGGGTGGCAACAGGGGAACTAGGGAAACTTCGGCAAAATGGCAACAAAACAGCACGTTCAGATACCCAAATTCGACCCAGAAGAATATGATATCCACATATACATGGACACAGACAGACAGAAAATAGCAGTAACGCTACCACTTCTGGGCAAAGCAGTAGCCACAATCGCACCCAAGATCGTTCCAGAGTTAACATGGGCAGAATTCACCAAATTTACGACTCAGGCAGTCACCCCCTCACTAGGGAAAGTCGTAGCGCTAGCACAGCTCGACTCCCTCACCTACGAAGGAAATCTCAATGACTCACTCGTCCAGGCAAGGTGACTCGTCACCGCCGCATACCCAGGACGCAACAAGGAAACCCGGGAGCAACATGTTTTTAATTCCCTGGTCAGAATTTTTCCCAGCACTGTCAGGGAGCACTTTACAATCCATGACCCCACGGGAGACTTGGATCAAGATATCCAGAATACACGTCGAGTCCTGGCTGCCAGTACTACCCCACAGCAGATTGGTGCCGTAAGCAGATTCCCTACACAAAAACTAGCGCCAACACGCCCCTTTCGCCCATCTCCAGTCCAGCCAAGCCCTCCACAAACGCCCTCCATCCCCAAGGCCCACCCCTCACACAAGCGTCCTGACACAAGTGACACCAATTGGATTTCCATCAACCCAAGGGAGTTCACTGCCTGTAGCAACAAATGCCCCCTCCATAACGCCAGGGAGCAACTGAAAGCAGATCGGAGGAAATCCACCACACAGGGACGCCGTAAGATTTTGGTCCTAGAGGATGAGGGCACCCAGGGCGATGCCACGACGGACAACCACTTAGACCCAGGGGGAATGGAGCCCGAGGACGATGATACACTGCAGCAGCTGAATTTTTAGGACCGCCCCCGCATCTCCCCACAGTGGCAGGGGTCACCGCACAGAAATATTGCCCCCCAGTCTACAACAAGATGAAACTGAATGGGGTAAAGGCCAGACTGTTAGTCAATATGGGAGCGGCTAGTTCCTCCCTATACAGTTATTTCTACTACCGTCACCGCTCGACCCTCAGCCCACTTTTCCCCACCTCAGCTCACCTTGTGGATGTGGGGGATGGCCCCCTGCCCATACATGGGGAAACGCAGACCCTGCGCACAGACACACACCAGAACGTTTCTGCACTGCACCCCTTAATCATTTTTTACTCCTTTTGTCGTGCATACGACGGATACCTGGGACTGGATCTCCTTCAAAAGCTCCGGACAAGCATCGACTGCCATGGGCGGCGACTCCAACAAACCTCCTGACTCCAGCCCCCAGCCCATCTGCACATGCACACCCTCCCCCTGGCCTCGGTCCCCACCCCTCGCCCCTTGGGGTTCCTGACCCCTTATTCCTCTCCCCGCCCCCCCCTCCTCACCTTTCCCGCTACCATTGCCTCCACCCTCACCATCCCTCCTCATCATGAGGCCTGGGTACAACTAAACAGGCCTTCGGGAACCCCCATTCTGTTCTCCCCCTCCCTACCCCCCGGAACCCTTTCCTCGTGCCTACTGCCCCCCACCTTCCTCCCCCCCACCACGATATGGTGCGAATTGCCAACCTCTCCACCACCACCCTTACCTTACCAAAGGGGCTAATCGTGGGAGAAATGGAGGAGGCTGAGCCTTGCACCCTCCCGTGCCCCTGTCCCCCACCCCCCCCCCCCCCGATCCTCACCTCACCAAACGGGCAGCCTACACCAACTGCTCCTGGACTTTCAGGACCTATTCGCCTCAGGACCAACTGATATAGGCCACACCACTCTCCTGACCCATGAGATCCACACAGAAGGACCACCAATTCGCCAACCATCTCGACAAAAAAACACACACACCAGCGAGCTGAGGAGGACCGGCAGGTCCAGGAAATGTTAGATGCTGGCGTCAACTCACCCTCCACCAGCCCGTGGTCCTCCCCTGTCGTGCTAGTGAAAAGAAAGATGAGTCAATGTGATTTTGTGGGGACTACATACGCCTAAATGATGTTACCCCCAAAGATGCCACGCCTCTGCTACATATAGACGACTCCCTTGACTCCCTGTACGGAGTATCATGGTTTTCCACCTTGGACCTCCAGTCATTGTATTGGCAGGTTCCAGTACACCCCACCGACAGAGAGAAAACTGCCTTCTCCACCAGCAACAGGAGACATTATGAGTTCAGTGTCCTGCCTTTCGGACTCTGCAACGCCCCTGCCACCTTCTCGTGTCTGATGGAGTCCGTCCTTAGTGGCCTCACGTGGGAGACTTGCCTGGCCGACGTCATTGTTTTTAGCAGAACCTGAGCCAACCACCTCCACCGACTCAAGCAAGTCTTCCAACAGATCAGGCAAGCCTGGTTAAGACTTAAGCTATCCAGGTGCGTCGTGGCAGCATGCTCCATTGCCATCCTAGGACACATTATCTCCTAGGAAGGGATTGCCCCAGACCCAGACAAGCTCCGTGCCATCACGGACCTCCCACTACCAATGGATGCTACGGAAGTCCGAGCTTTCCTGGGACTAACCTCCTATTACCGGAGGTTTGTAAAGGGCTTCACTGACATCGCTAAGCCCCTCCACGACCTGACTATAAAGGGAGAGCCTTTTACATGGACAGAGGACGAGTCACAGCCTTTAAAGCCTTGAAGAACGAACTTATCACAGCCCCTGTCATCGTCTTCCCCAATTACAACCTGCCATTCCACCTATATACGGACGTGTCGCTCATCGCGATCGGCGCCGTCCTAGCACAAGTACAAGAAGGATGGGAGCACATTATCGCATGTACCTTCAGGACCCTCCACCAGGATGAAAAGAATTACGCTGCCACCAACCATGAGTGCCTCAGAATAATCTGGGCCCTAGAGCACTTCTGGGGCTACCTATTGGTACCTAAGGTCACCATCAACACCAACCGTCAGTCACTCCAATGGCTCCGACAATCAAACACCGAAAATACGCAACTCATCAGATGGAGGGAAACCCTAGAAGATATCCACTACGAAATCTCCTATCGCCCCGGGAAGCTCCACACAAACGCCAACACCCTATCCCGGTTCCCTATACAAACCATCTAACCCGCGTCCGAACTGGTCCAACAATGGCAAAATAGCAATCGACCAGACTGGATACCAGCCCACATCTTTTCTAAACTCACCCAACAAGGCGACCACCTCTTCACGCAAATGGGCCACATCATACTCAACCCTGAATCCACCCCGGACACCTTGTCCCATCTCCATTCTAACAACGGGATCCACCTGGGCACCAGAAATTTACTGCTGGTGTTTCGGGACATCTATTCGACCCCAAGCCCCTACAACTTGGCCCAACAAGTGGTCCAAGCCTGCCGGGCCTGTGCCCTCGGGAAGGACATCACCCACACCGCTGGCCCCGCTTGCAGAATCACAGCTCACAAGCCCTGGCAACTCCTTGCTGTAGACGTAGTAGGGCCTTACCACTTAAAGCCAGCTACCGTTGTAAAATCACATTTGTAGACAGCTACTCCAAGTTCCTCATCACCTGTCCAGATTAGGAACACCATGCTGTGGCAGTAGCCGAAACCCTCATCCGCCACGTCTTCCCCTATTTCGGTATCCCACAGGTGCTACATTCGGACAATGTAGCCAAATTCACCAGGAAAGTATGGCAAGTTCTCGCTACCATTTTTGGATACCAAATTTCCCACTCCTCTCCCTACTGGCCCCAAGGAAACTGCATATATGAAAGGAGCCATCACACCCTCTTAAACCAGGTGCGCACCTGAATAGAGGAGACCAAAGATGTAGACTGGCCCGCCCACGTAAAGATCGTGCAGTGGGGACTAAACACCTGCCCTAGAGACGATGGCATCTCTCCCCACGAGCGTGTTTTCAGAGAAGCCCCGCTCCTCCGCCCTCTCAGACATCACCTCAAACCACCGACCACAGTGTCCGACCCCCTTCACAACCTAAAAAGCAGGTTACACCACCTGCAAAAACACCAAGACCTCAAGCCGAATGTCACACCCACTAACCCCTACAAGCCCGGAGATATGGTTATGATGGCCTGACTACCAACCCCACACAAACTGGCCCCTCGATTCACGGGCCCCTACACCATTACCAATATCTCCAACACGTCCCAAGTCACCATTGGCTATCATAACACCCTGCGCACCTACTGTAATAGACACATCAGACCGTACATGGTGAACAAACCCCCCGCCTGTTCCTCCACCTACATCCCCCAGCCCTGCAGCCACATCTTTCCCCTCCACCCCCACCTCTCCCTCCGATTCCTATTTCCTATACCTTACCCCCTCCCCCTCTTCCGCCTCATCTCCCACCCCCTCCTCCTCACCTGCCGCCTCCTCGCCCCGCTTGTCCCCTCTTACCTTCACCTCCCCTGTCACCAGCACCAAATCACCTCACTCGCATGTGTGTGTTACCTCTCCGGAACTACACAGCACGCTGCATTTCACAAACCTTAATCCACCACCCCTCCTCACACCACCATGTCCTAAACATCTCGCACCTCCTGCAGAACCCAAACCATCCCCTCCATTCCGCATTCCACCGGCTAGGCCCCTCCCCATCCCCGCCACCCGCACCATTTCACCCACACCCACCACCAACTGCCACTCCACATCCAACACCCCACCACATCCCTCACCACCCACGCCCAAACTCACCACCTCCACCACCCGATCTGGGCGAGTCTCACGCCCACCACAGCAATATATTGCCACCCCCTCCCCATCACCACCCACCACCCCGACGCCACCAAACACCAGCCAAGTGATGTATCGTATTCACCAAGCTATGCTAACAGAGCCACCCGGACTCCCAAGGGATATCTCCACCTCCAACCCCCAGGATAAAATGCCAGCCTTCCAGGAGGTGGCCAGCATTCAGCCCCAGCCCACCATCAACACCACACCATCTCCAGCTATGAAGATCCGCCGTGTCACCTGGTCCCCCATCATGGGCAAGAAAACACGTGTTCGGGGAACACTCCATCTACGGCGCCTCCTACAGGAATCACCCCAACCCTCCACACTGTTTGTCATCTTTACAAGTAATCACCAACCAGATCCCTTCACTACCCACTGGACCTCCCTCCTGCAACACCTCACACCACAACACCAGTCTGTCACCACTCATACCTACCACCTCCAGGCACCTGGACGTGACTTTTTCGCACCAACGGTGGTAAAATGCAGAACCTCGACACAAGGCGAAATACCGAAGCTCCCCATCAGCCTTACCTGGGCAAGACACCTACCCCAGGAGGAGATACCCAGGGAGCGGAAATGGGTGGCATGGACTCCATACCAGATGGGCAAACCTGCATCCCTCATGCGCACCCCCCTCACGCTCAGGTAACCCGCCGCCTAGGTTACAGTCACGGTGAATTACATCTCCACCGGACCAGACGTTGTCAGGTTCAGGGTGGGGCTACTCCTTTAGCACCAGACAGCACCCCGGAGTCGGTCACCAGCCACCCACTTGCTGCTTCCCTCCCTCACTCACACAGGGTGACAGCCACCTTGCCGCATGCTGGGAGGAGACAGCCACCTTGCTACCCTCGCTATAACTCCACAAAAGGAGGTAGAGTGACGGCCACCTTGCCACACATACTCACACTGGGTGACGGCCACCTTGCCGCACGTACTCACACCGGGTGACGGCCACCTTGCCGCACACGGGGAGGAAATGGACACCAGCCGCCCTCGCTATAACTCCATAAAAGGAGGTGGAGTGACAGCCACCTTGCTGCACGTACTCACGCCGGGTGACGGCCACCTAGCCGCACATGAGGAGGAGACGGCCAACTGTCGCCCTCGCTCTAACTCCATAAAAGGAGGTATAGTGATGGCCACCTTGACGCATTCTCTCACACCAGGTGACGGCCACCTAGCCACACACGGGGAGGACACAGCCCCTAGCCACCCTTGCTCTAACTCCATAAAAGGAGGTGTATTGATGGCCACCTTGCTGCACTCACTCACACTGGGTGACGGCCACCTAGCCGCACACGGGGAGGAGTCGGCCACTAGCCGCCCTTGCTCTAGCTCTGTGAAAGGAGGGAAGGTGACGGCCACCTCGCCGCACCTAGGAGACGGCCACCCTGCTGCTCCACTAAAAGAAGGGGCACAATAAAGTGCCCTCACACTCTCTCCCCACAGAGATGTCCTTGCCCTCAACCAGCAGCTGGAGGAGGCCTGGCAAGGACCCTTGGTATCGGGAGTCCTAGCCCTCTCCCTCGACCCCCGGCGACCCTAGTCCCTGTCGGACTCTGTCACACCCAGCTGCCGCAACCCAGACCTGATGGAGGCCCAGTGACAAGACCGCAGCCCTGGGACCACTCGAGACGTCCCTAGGACCCCGGGACGAGATCTCTCCAGCCCCAAGTGATGCCCCCAGAGTAAGCATAGGGAAACACGCCTCCTGGCCCTGTTCAGGCCCAGCGCTTAAGCCCGGGCCCCCCTCCTCCCCCCCCGTACTCCTGTGGAAGGGCCCACCCTCTCGTGCACGGCCCTCTGATAACTCCCAGACGAGACTCTACGGGTCGCCCTCCAGTCAGCCACCGGAAGTCCTGACGACCTGGGGCATCCTGACGCAGGCCACCAACTAGCCCCAGCCCTCTCCTGCCCCCAAGTCCCCTGTTCTGCCTATCTCTGTGTGTTATAATTATTTTCCTGTAAAATGTGTATTCACTCTGTGTCAGAGTTATAATGTGTTGGTAATATATGTGTAAGGTTGTTGCCCTGACTTTTTGTGCCCTGTTCCCCCTGATTGCCTTAATAGAGCCCAACTCGGTCTAGAAAGAGAACCCCATTCCAGACTCCGTGTATAAGGGATGAGAAGTTGCACCCAAATTCATGCAGCATAACATATATTACAATATATGGCATTACTATTGTTATGCTACGTTTTCGAGGGTCAGCTCCTCTACTCCTTGCTCCTCGAATACGTATGCTTATGCTAGGGTTCTTTGCAAGACTGGGTCAGTGCATACATCTGATAGAGCAGGGCATAAAAACTCGGCTGAGACCAAACTGACAAACATATATTGACCAAGTGACAACTCCAGAACTAGATACGATATTACACAAATACTCGTACACAAAACAGATGGTACAAAACAGATATATACAGACACTGGAGTTTGGGACAATGTACCAAAACACAGATCACTTTTAACAGGACTTGAGAATGTATACTGAAGTCACGATATAACACAGACACTTATGATAAGACTTTAACCCGTCCAGTCCCGACCGATTTTTTACCCAACACACCCTCAGAACCTGACCGATTTTTTTGGTGTGGCCCAAACCTCCGCTTTTTTTGAGAAACATCGAAAATTCATAGAGAAATCGCTCTCCTGAGGTGTTCAGGTGTCAGTCACCCTTACGTTTTCCTTCATTCTCATGGCACCTGAAAACAAAGAAAACGAACTATGGAAGGGTTAACTAATTCAAGCCACTTTAAATTACATATTTATTTATTTATTTGGTACAAATTTATGTGTAGTACAAGATTGTATTGGTTTTCACACAACTATATAGGCAATAGAAGCATTGTTCAGTCACCAAACACATCCACATATGGCACCTTCCTTTACGACATTACCACCTCATCACTTCTGTTTGTTTCTTGCTCTAGCTTCTTTATTTCTTGTCCTCCACCTCAGGAATCACTTTCACAGTGAATTTTGTCATTGGAGAGACCGTGGGGCAACATGTCTTTACTGGCCAGGTTACTACTAACAGGTGAATTGCCAAATGTGGGGGGGAGGGGGTCAGGTGGGGCCAGGCAGTATCCCTGCTTGACAGCAGGTAGAGGAAGGTCTCCCACATATGGTTACCAAAAATCACAAGCGAATCTTGAAAAATGTGCAAACGACGGGCCTTGCATTTGACTTACGTACGATGCACGTCGCTGGGTCTGTCCATGGAAAAAAGTAGTGACGTGGATCATATGTTTGTGGGACTCAGCGGGTTAACACTGAAATTGTAATATAACATGGGTCACTTGTGACAGAAATTGGGCACTGAAATCACATTACAGTACATGGCACTTACACAGTATTATGGAGATTTCTTGGGCAATTCACACTAAAGGGTCCAGTATAAAGTAAGTCACTGTTCACTGCTCCTCCTGTAGGAGGCACTGGACTGTGGCTGTAGCCCGGGTCTCCTGAGCTGTACTAGTGGGCAGTATAGTAGGAGGCCTGCCTCTCCTCGGGCCCCGATGTGCTGTCTGGGCTTCTGGGCTAAGGCCGAAGAAAGAGAGTAGGCATGCCTGATGGTGCCGACTTCTTGGAGTGGAGGCCCAGTCTACTAGGTCTGGTAGGCCTTGTCCTGGGGTCCTCGTCACACCCTGTGGTGTCTGGGGGCTGCAGTCCCTCGCACCTGGGGTCACCATCGGGGTGGGGCTGTAGCAACCTTTGGTGGTGGAAGTCGCCATCAGGGTAGGGCCGTGGCAACCTCTGGCAGTGGGAGTCACCGTCAGGGCAGGGCTGCAGCGACCTCTCTGTTGGGGTTCTGTCAGGTGGGGACGCCCTCAGGAGGCTGGTTGTAGGGCGAGGACTCCAGGACTACTGAGAGGGCCTCACCAACACTCCTCCATTAGCAGGTCCTCCAGGGGCTCACCTCTGTGAGGAGAGAGAGAGTATCCCACCTGGCCACAGGAGGGGTGGTGGGCCAGGCAAGGGATATCCCCTTCAGGAAACGCCCTAGAGACAGAGGGCGAGGAGCAGATGGTGGCCTGCTCTACCTCCTCCATGTGGACAGATGCCAACATGACAGTTCCCCTGTCCCTTAGGACTACAAGAGATGAGTGGGTTGTGGCCTGTTCTACCCTGCTCCCTGAAGAGGGAAGTGAATCTCTTGTAGGTGCAGAGCGGACGGTGGCCAACTCAACCTCATGCCCAACATGGACGGTGGCCTGTGTCGCGGTCCTAGAGGAGGTGGCAGCTGAGGGGCAGACGGTGGCCTGCCCTATCTCATACCCGACACGGATGGTGGTTGGTGTCAAGGCGCTGCCCCTGGGGGATGCTGCAGGAGAGGAGCGGACGGTGGCATGCTTGTTATGCTCTGTGTTTTATGGCGCAACTTCTCACCCCGTAACACACGGGCTCAAACCTCAGGTTTTCTGCTGTGTTTAATGGCATGACTTCTCACACCATAAGGCACAGGCACAAACTTTTGGGGGTCCTTGTTACACGACCGGGTTAGAACATATAGCAAAGGAACAGGGCAAAAATGCAGGCAAGCCAGTATTGCACATATATTAACCAGATTGACAGACACAATACAGTATAGAATATTTCATGTGGCACTTACAGAATCCCTTAAAATACATTTAAGGCAACACACAATATAGCAGAGTGGCACACGAGGAGTTAGAAGTCTGTGGCTCACTAGGTGTCCCAATTGGGGCTGCATGTAGAGTTCTGGTCTTTTTCCGGCGAAATAACAGTCCTTCACTATATTTCCCTCAAATCACTATTGGGGCACTCAATCATTATACTGCCGAGAGTTCACTGAGAGTCACTGGGGAGGTCACTGTTTATTTCACTCACGAACTGGGACCTGTGGGAGGTACGAGAGGATGTCACTCACAGGGGGTGCACAGGGGTCACACTGGGAAGGAGGAACTTCACCAGGGACCGGTTTCACTAGGGCGTATTATGACAGAAAAAAACACAATTCGGGAAGGGCGTCAGAAGGAAGGGGACACTCATGCTCTCGGGAGGTTCAGAAGTGGCAGCCCGGTGTAGGAGGGAGGCTGCCTGGGGACAGTCGGGTCGCCTCATGTCGGGGACGCCCAGTAGGTGCAGTGGGAGGCTCGCCTCGGGTCCGCCAGGAAGTGGCCTCATTAGTAGTCAGGCCCTCGGGACTGGGGCCGAACAGGGCCAAGAGGTGGGCGGCCCAACATATGACTCGGGACTTCGTCGGGGTGTGGAGGGCACCTTGGGACCCAGAGAAGTCCAGGGAGGAGGGTGCGCCCCTTGGTGACTGAGGACTGCGGCCTCAGTAGGGTGAGGAGGCCGTCAAGAGTCGCCTGCAACCGCAGTGTCCTGGCGAGTCTGTCAGCGTCGGCGCTGGGGAGGGGATGGCTGGACAGACTGGATCCCCACAACAGGTCCGCTCCACACACTCTGCCATGACGAATCTGCAGGGGAGAGATCTCCACCCCAGGTAGTGTGAGGGGAGGTAGAAGGGCATCTCACTCGGCCACAGGAGGGTTGGGCCAAGCTAGAGACTCGCTCCTCTAGAGGAGCCTCCGGCTTCGTGAAGGAGGGGGAGCCTAAACTCACTCCCTCAGCTTGGCAGACCCTATGGGCACCGCACAACTCCACGGCGGGGAAGAAGATCTGGCGGATGCTCTTTGGGCCTGACAAGTCCTACGGACGTTGCCGAGGCGCCCTGACGGAGGGAAGGAAGAAGGGGATCTGGCAGATGCTCCTTCAGCCCAACAAGTCCTGCGGACGTTGCTGAGGTGCCCCTTGTTTCGAGGGCGGCAGGAGGGAGAGATCCAGCAGACAACCTCGGCTGGGCAGGTCCAGCAGACACTACCACACTCCTGCTGGGGGTCTGGCACAGCCGCGGAGTACCTAGCGGGTGACTCCGCTATGGCATGTCCAGCAGACGTTGCCAAGGCTCTGCTTCCTGTCTTAGGATAGGCAGGAGAGATCCAACAGACGCTCTCACACCTGTTAGTCCGACGGATGTAACCGTGCCTCGGCTCCTGAAGGTGGGTGGCAGACGAGGGAGAACTGGCGGTCTCTTCCTCTCCAGCAAATCCAGCGGATGTTACTGGGGCACTGCGTGGGGTTGCTTAAAGGTAACTCCCACCCCGAGTCTGGTGATGGCTGCTGCAGCTGGAGAGTAATGTCTGAGGACTGCTAACTCGGGGTTTGTCCGGTTGTGGGGAGGAGGGGAATATGTGAGACGGTGAGGTGGGCCATTGTGGCCCGGAAGGGTGAGTCACCTGCCCAGTGTCCCCAGGTAGAGTGGTTGTTACATCCTCATCATGGTGGGTGTGGGGTGTCGTCGTCGGGGCGCATTTTACTGCTCTTCCTCATACCCGACATGGACGGTGGTCTGTGTCGTGGCCATGCAGGTGATGGCAGCTAAGGAGCGGACAGTGGCCTACTCTTCCTCAAACCTGTCACGGATGGTGGCCTGTGTCACGGCGCTGTTCAGGACTGTGAGGACAATCCTGCCACTTACCTGACGAGGTTGCTCTGGCTGGAGCCTAAGTAACTTTTCCTGCATACCTGGCACGGCATTGGTTGGGAGTGAGAGGGACATAAAGTAGTGGGAGAAGTAGGCCGGTCATGCCTGGAAACGCTCCATGTCTTACCTGCCTCCCCGTTGGTTCCTCCTTGGTTGGGGGGGTTTGCATTGTCTGCCTCATTAATGTTTTCTGTATCTGCTCGTATTTCAACTATGATTCACAGTTTCACACAACAATGTAGGTATTTTACAAAAAACAATATGCTTTTCAAACAGTGCAGGGAATGTGTTTGTCCAAATTGTCGAGCCATCTAGTGGCATACTAAGCTTTTCAGAAGCACCCCATTCCCCCCTCTCCCCAATGTGTTCCTGTACTAAATGGGCCCCAGCTATGCCACTGGTGACTAAAGGGGTTATCACACGGTACCTGAAATCATGGTTTGCCGACGGAACGCGTTCCTGGTTTGCTGGGACCAGGCACACACGTTTCTTGAACGCCGCCGACAGTCGGCAAAAATGTAAACAAACACACCGTAGGTTTTCGTGTGAAACATGGGATCCTTGTGATCCCAAAGACAAGGGAACGGCTTTTTCAATGAGGGCATTTTCAGCAGCCCTTGTCCATAATATCTGCCTAGATGCCATCGCATACCCAGTGTTGAATGAGCGGCGATGTGTATAGTACCAGGGTTGCCAGGTGTTCGATAGGAGTTGATGGGCACATCTTGCCCAAACTCACGGCCAAATCGGCCAAACTTTTACCAGTTCCGGCCAAATTTCAGAAAAATTCGGCCAAATGCAAACATACTATAGGTAGTACAAAACAACAACAATAAAATAATGAAATAAAACACTAAAAAAATAATGGCACTTACGGGCTATATGCCACACCACAAAATAACTAGCTAGATAAAAAATAAACAAATGTAAAATGTATTTGAAATACAGGAGTTAGAGGTTGGAGCCGCAGACGACGCGATGGCCAGTGCAGACAACACCAGCACCCCCAACCCCCCAGTACCACCAGGGGGCCGCCGCTGACACAGAGCGGCTGGGAACAGGAACGGCACACCCCTATCACTTCCCGGCGCCCCTCTTGCTCCCAGGTGGCGACCCGGAAATGTAGCATTCGCTGGCACCTAGTCTCCAGCCGAAATCGCACTCGCCAGGTAAGGGGTGGAGTTTACAACTCCACGCAACGCCGCGGTATTGGCCACGGTCATACCGGGTATGGGGCAGAACCAGCCACACTCCGTTCCCCAGTTGCATCCCCGCTTCTGGGCCGCGACACGGACGCGTGTTGGCCAGGCAGGACAGGCCATAAGTTGTCCAACTCCTGTAGTTGTTCCCCCCAGAGTAGTGCCGCAGTACTGGCCACAAGCCGTACTGGGTATGAGGCAGGATCGGCTACAGTCCGTCCCTCTGCTACTAGTCCTCTCAGCTCCCCAGTACGTGCCATTAGCTGCACCAGAGCTACAACCTCCTGTGCCACAACGACATCGGCCACTAGTCACGTCAGACCAGAGGTAGAGCAGACCACTAGCCGCACTGAAGCTGTTGTCCCCTGTGCCACCCCGACATCAGCCATTAGTCACGTCAGGCCAGAGGCAGAGCAGGCCACTAGCCACATTAAAGCTGATGTCCCCTGTGCTACCATGGCGTTGGCCATTAGTCACGTCAGGTCGGATGTAGAGCAGGCCACAGTCCGCTTCTCTCCTACAGGAGGACCTGTAGTCAGAGAGAACCCCTCCCCCGAGCCGTGGCAAGGCCCCACCCGAGACCTTGGTTCCTGCAACTCTACCAGGATGAACAGCGGCCGAAGCAGAGCCCCCGCAGACTCTGCAGCCGACATTGGGCCCTGTCTACTACTCCCCCGGCCCGAGGTTCCCGCACACAACAAAGCCAGCAGAAGACAGGGTGTGTGTGCTGGGCATTCCCCAGGCCCTGTCTTCCCCCTTTCTACGACGCCAGCGTCCTCTATCGCCATGCAGAGGGCGCCCCCTTGTATTTGAAGCTCATTTCTCTTACGGGCTCTGTTCCCTGAGCCCGTGTCACACTCGTGTGACGAATCTTTCACACACACACACACACACACACACATGGTTCCCGTGTGACAAACCTGTCAGCGACACCGCCCTCCAGCCATTGCCGCAGTCTAGCCACCCCAGGTTCCAGTATCCTGGGTCCTCAGTTGCCCCGGGAGTTGCCCCGAACATCGGGGCGCAATTAACCTGTGGGTGAAGCCTCCCTGAGTCTCCCCCAGACTCTACAAAAAGCCCGTCTCCGGGCTCTCTTTGGGCCGAGCCCCTAGTCCCACAACTACGTGTGGGGCCCTGTCCAGGGGCGGGTCACTCTGCCCTTCCTCCAGACGGAGGAATCAACCTAGGGCCCACCAGTGGTAATGAAGTGAGTGGACTTTACCTATGTGTGTGCTTTCTCGACACAGATATATGTGTGCATTAACTTATACCATACGAGTGATCCCCTACAGTGTATTCTCGTGCTAAGTGACCAGGAACCCAGAGCATAAGATTGGACGAGGCTAATAGCCTAAATTATATCCCGATAGCCTGATAGCCTAACTTATATCCCGAGTAGAGTCCTGCGCCCCCGCGAGTGAACAAAATGCCATTGTGACCAACAGAACAATAATATTGTGTCGATTGTGCCATTCCCTTGTTACTGAAACTCTCCCTCCCCCAACCCACTGGCACGGGAGTGAAACACCTCAGTGGCCAACAGAAGGAATATATATTATTTCCAACGTGCCTTCCCCTCGTGCATTAAACCACCACCCACCCCAGTGTCTGGGCACGTTAGTTAGGGCATGCCAGAATACTGCAGTCCCCCCATCAGTGATCACAATGCGGCGGACACCACCCGAGATAGACTTCCGGCCAACAGGTGTCTATGACACAGGTGTTAATGTAACTTATATACAGTGCCGTCCAGTGCTATATGGGTTAGGGAAATTGTAGTAAATTCATTCCTGTGTCTTAAATCATAAGTGTTTATTATGTGCCATAAATGTTGGGTAAATAATACAATACTTCTATCAGTCGGTATAGTGACAGATTTCCCGTCAAGTAAAACCTTGTATTAAGTGTTAACCCATCCCCGACCAACCCAGTTTGTAATATATTTGTTGATGTACTATTGTCCCTGAGAAGATATCTGGAATACATGTGTGTAATACTTACTGCCTTGTTTTTGTGTCCAGTTCTACTCTTTAGAGTTACCGACCTGGTCTAGAATAGGGACCCGCTGTAGCCTATGTATTTGAGGGGGAGAAACCGACCCACAAATACGCAGCATAACACTGGTGGCTAGTGGTGGTTCTTGGCCTGGACAGTGAAAGAGGACTGGAAAAAAAAATTAAATGGCAGCCAAAACACATGTACCCATACCAAAATTCGATCCAGAACAATGCGACATCACGACTTACTTAAATATGGTCAAGTCATTACTTGATATTGGGATTGAGGAAGATAATCAGAAAATAGCTGTCACTCTACCTTACCTGGGAAAGGCGGTATCTAGTATAGCACCAAAAATAGTCCCAGATCCCATGTGGGCCAGATTTGCAAAAATAGTAACAGAAGCTATTACCCCGTCATTAGGGAAAGTTGTCGCGATTTCACAACTAGATGCCCTAAAATATGACGGTGATTTGGATAACACATTGGTCCAAGCTAGGCGACTCGTCACCACCACATACCCGGATGCCGAAATGAATACCCGAGATGAGCATATATTCAGCACTCTTCTCAGAGTCCTTTTGGGCATAGTGAAGGAACATTTCACTAGCCATGACCCGGCAGGAATTTTGGACCGTGATGTCCAGCTCATTCGCCGCCTTCTCGCAGCACACCCCGACACGCAACACATCGGGGTTGTGAGCCGGTTCCCAACGAAACCCTCCCTCACGCCGCCCCAATCCCTTCCAGCCCCAACATGAAGCGCCTCCGCCTCGGTTCTCCCAAGAGCCCACCCCACCAGGAAGCGGCCGCCACAGAAAGATAACACAAATCTCATCACTATCAATCCGTGGGAATTCACAGCCTGTAACAGACGCTGCCCACTTCACGACTCATGTGAAAAACTGAAGGCGGCACGGAGAATAAGAGCCGACCCACGGAGGCACCCCCCAATGTTGGCAATAGATGAGGGCCCTGCGAACCCCCAACTCCCCCTCGCTGAGGAACCTGACACCGGCTGCGAGCCAGAGAAGGCTGAGACCAACACAGCCCTTGAGCTGAAGTTGGATTTTTAGGACTGCCCTCACACCTCCCCATGGTGGCAGGGGCCACCTCTACAAAGTACCGACCCTTGGTCTATGACAAGATGGAACTACAGGGGGTCAAGGCAAGACTTCTGGTAGATACGGGAGCCGCCAGGTCCTGCGTGTACACACATTTCTACTCCCGCCATAAGAAGGTTTTTGGCCCCCTTTTCCCCACTTCAGCCTGCCTCATAGACACGGGGGAAGGCCCCTTGCCTATTCGTGGGGAAACTCGGGCCCTACGAACCAAGACTCATCAACCAGCCTCCACATATCATCCCTTCAGCGTTTTTTACTCATCCTGCCGTACTTATGATGGCTATTTGGGATTGGACCTGTTCCAAAAACTCCACACGCACATAGACTGCCACGGGAAGCGACTTCATTTTCAACAGCCTTTCCAACAGCCCCCAGCCATCTGTACGTGCGCACAACAAAACAACACCCCTCCCCCTTCTCCTGCCCCAGCCCCCCCCGGCCCCACTTTCCCCACGACCGTTGCGTCCTCCCTCACCATTCCCCCCCCACCGTGAAGCTTGGCTATGGATCAATAAGCCCACAGGGACCCATTCCTTATTTTCCCCAAGTGTCCCCACAGGGCCCCTCGCCGCCTGCCTGATGTCGCCGACTTTCCTTCCGCCCAACTTCAATGCCGTCAAAGTGGCGAACCTGGCGGCTACACCCCTCACTCTGCCAAGAGGACTCCTGATTGGCGACATAGAGGCAGCAGAGCCTTGCGAAACCCCACCCCTAAATTCAAACCCCTCTCCCCTCCCTCCTTTGCCTGACCACTTATCTCCCCATCAAGCCGAGATGCTGCATGATCTACTACTTGAATATCAAGACCTTTTCTCGACCGGGCCCACCAACTTGGGACATACGACACAACTTGCCCATGAAATTCATACCACCGGGGCCCCCCATCCGGCAACCCTCCCGCCAGAAGAACCCACACCAACGGACTGAAGAGGACAGGCAAGTTCGAGAAATGCTGGACGCCGGCATCATCACGCCCTCTACCAGCCCCTGGTCCTCCCCCGTTGTCCTGGTTTGGAAAAAAGACAGCACTCAGCGATTCTGTGTCGATTACCGCCGCCTGAACGATGTAACCACAAAAGATGCCACTCCTATCCCCCGCATAGACGACTCCCTAGACTCCCTACACGGCTCCACCTGGTTCTCCATACTGGACCTCCAGTCAGGATACTGGCAGGTCCCTGTCCACCCCCGAGATCAAGGGGAAAACGGCCTTCTCCACAAGTATTGGGAAACTTTATCAGTTTAATGTTCTTCCCTTCGGGCTATGCAACGCCCCGGCCACCTTCTCCCGCCTCATGGAGTCCGTCCTCAGCGGTCTGACCTGGGAAGTCTGCCTGGCGTACCTCGATGACGTTATTGTTTTCAGCAGAACATGGGCTGATCACCTGCACCGCCTCCAACAGGTGTTCCAATGAATGCGCCAGGCCGGATTCAAATTCAAACCCACTAAATGTGTTCTAGCCGCCCTCTCTGTCGCTTTCCTAGGACACATTGTCTCGGGGAAAGGCATCTTCCCGGATCCCAACAAGCTGAAAGCCATCGCCGACCAGCCTCTTCCACAGGACATCCACCAAGTCCGCGCCTTCTTGGGGCTCACGTCGTATTACCGGTGGTTCATCAAAGGGTTCGCTGACCTCGCGAAACAGCTCCATGACCTCACTAAGAAAGGTGAGCCCTTCGTCTGGAGCAACAACCGAATAGCAGCGTTTTACACCTTAATGGAGAAACTTGTTTCCGCCCACATAGTCGCTTTCCCGAATTACGACCTCCCCTTCAGGTTATACACCGACGTCTCCCTAGTAGCCATAGGTGCCATCCTGACACAGGCCCAGGAAGGGCGCGAGCACATCATCGCTTCCACCAGCCGCACCCTAAACAGCCAAGCGAAATTACACCGCTAACAAGCGCGAATGTTTGGGTATCGTCTGGGCCCTTGACTACTTCAGGGCCTACCTGTATAGCACCAGGGTCACCGTCATCACAGACCACCAATCCCTTCAGTGGCTCCAGCAATCGGCCACTCAGAACACCCAACTCCTCCACTGGCGCGAAGCGCTCAAGGAGTTTGACTACGAGATTGCTTACCGGCCCGGGAAACTGCATACCAACGCCAACGCCCTCTCCCGTCTACCAGCACGATCGCTCCTCCCTCAATCCGAGCTGATCCAGCACTGGGAGAATCAAGACCGGCCCCCCTGGATTCCCCAGCATCTATTTTCAAAACTCCACCTGCAAGGGGACCAACTCCTCATGCCATCGGGCCACATTGTCCTTGATCCGGACTCCTCCATAGGCGTCCTCACCCACCTCCACTCAGACAATGGGATCCACCTGGGTATGAAAAGGTTAACCCAGGTCTTCAACGACCTCTAATGGACCCCCAACCCCCTTGCCCAACGTGTCACTCAGGCGTGTCGAGCATGCTGCCTAGGAAAGGACATCACCCGTTCGGCGGGTCCTGCCGGCAAGATCTCCGCCCAGAAACTTTGGCAGCTTTTGTCTGTCGAAGTTGTCGGACCCCTGCCACCTAGATCCGGCTACAGATACATCGTCACATTCGTCGACGTTTACTCCAAGTTCCTGATTGCTTGTCCAGCTAAGGAACACACTGCCGTTGCCATAGCTGATGCACTCATGTGCCACGTCTTCTCCTACTGTGGCGTACCCCAGGCCATTCATTCCGATAACGCCCCAGGGTTCACATGGCAAATTTGGAAAGAGCTATCCACCCTATTCGAATTCTCCATTTCCCACTCCTCCCCCTACTGGCCCCAGGGAAATGGGGTATGCGAAAGGAGCCATCGGACCCTACTAAACCAAATCAGGACCCGAATTCAAGGTACCCAAGACCAAGAATGGCCTGCACACATCAAGATCGTCCAATGGGGAATGAACACCTGCCCCCACGACGACGGCATCACCCCCACGAGGCGCCCCTTCTCCCTCTCCGACAGAACCTTCAACCCTCCGCCCACTCCCCACCCACCGACCCCCTATATCACCTGAAGCGCCAGTTACAACACCTGCACGTGCACCAAGATGCTCAAGCCGATTCCTCCCCTGCTAACCCTTACAAACCAGGTGACAAGGTTTTCGTTGCCCACTTCCCCACCCCCAATAAGATTGCCTCTCATTTCATGGGAACTTATACCATCACTAGAGTCCCCAACCCTTTCCAAGTCGTCGTCGACTCCAACAGAACCTGCCGCACTTACAGGAATCGCCACGTCCACCCCGCCCGGGACTCCCTAATCCCCGATGCTCCCTCCCCAACCACCTGAGCAAGCTCAACACCACCCACTCCCCACGAAGAGCCTTTTCTCTATTATTCAACCCCATCGGCTTCCACCGCCCCCTCGCCACTCGAAACTCCTGCACCATGCCCACGCACTACACTCACCCCACCACCATGTTCCCCCGCAGCTGCCACACCGCCCACCCCACGTGCTCAGCACACACCCATAGGAAATTCCACACCGACCACCCCGCGCTCCGCACCCAGCCTAACCCCCACCCCACCAACAACGACAACCAACCACACCACCCCACCTCACTCTCCGCCCGCCCCCGCTCCGCCATCCCATTCCCCGTTGCCGCCCACTCCACAACTAACCACCACCACTACCCGTTCCGGTCATATCCCACGCCCACAAGCCCGCTACACCTCATCCCCCATGCCCACCCCTTCGCCCACAAACAGCCAACTGCGTACCCCACCCCCCAACACCACCCTCATAACCCTTCCCACTCCTCATCTCGCATGGAAAAATCCGCCCCACCCCACTCCCAGGGGAACACCGCCCCCACACTCCACCGGCAATATAAACCGCACCAGATTACCTCTAGCCAGCATTCGCCTCCAAGACACCACCACCACCACCACCACCAAGCGCATCACGAGAATCACTTGGATCCCCACCTTCGGGCGACATCAATGCATCTGAAGCACACAACACCTACTGCGACTTCTCCAGCAAACAAACCAACCTTCCACTCTTCGTGTCACCTATGCCCACCACCTGCATGCCAATATACCAACCGACCACTGGACTACCTTCATAAGTCACATCGGACCCATTCACCAAACGGCCAACACCAACCTATACCACCTCCAATCAGGGGGTCGTGACTTTGTTACCGAGGAGGGTGGTGGAATACAGGAGTTAGGGTTTGGAGCCGCAGATGACGTGACGACCAGTGCAGACAACACCAGCACCCTCAACCCCTCCAGTACCACCGGGGGGCCGCCACTGACACGGAGCAGCTTTGAACATGAACGGCACACCTGTATCTTTTCCCAGCGCCCCTCTTGCTCCCAGGTGGTGACCTGGAAAGGTAGCAGTCGCCGGCTGAAATTCCACTCGCCAGGTAAGGAGTGGAGTTTACAACTCCGGGCAATGCCGCGGTATTGGCCACAGTCATACCGGGTACGGGGCAGAACCGGCCACAGTCCATTCCCCAGTTGCATCCACGCTACAGGGCCGCGACACGGATGTGTGTTGGCTGGGCAGGACAGACCATAAGTCGTCCGACTCCTATAGTCGTTCCCTTCAGAGTAGCGCCGCAGTACTGGCCACAGGCCGTACTGGGTACGAGGCAGGATCGGCCACAGTCCGTCCCTCTGCTACTAGTCCTCTCAGCTCCCCGATACGGGCCATTAGCCGCACCAGAGCTACAACTTCCTGTGCCACTATGACGTTGGCCACTAGTCACGTCAGGCCAGAGGTAGAGCAGACCACTAGCCACACTGAAACTGTTGTCCCCTGTGCCACACCGACGTCGGCCATTAGTCATGTCAGGCCAGAGGCAATGCAGGCTACTAGCCGCATTAAAGCTGATGTCCCCTGTGCTACCATGACGTTGGCCATTAGTCACATCAGGTCGGATGTAGAGCAGGCCACAGTCCGCTTCTCTCCTACAGGAGGACCTGCAGCCAGAGAGGACCCCTCCCCCGAGCTGTGGCAAGGCCTCACCCGAGGCCTTGGTTCCCTGCAACTCTACCAGGGTGAACAGCGGCTGAAGCAGAGCCCCAGCAGACCCCGCAGCCGACATCGGGCCCTGTCTACTACTCCCCCAGCCTGAGGTCCCCATGTGATGACCCTGTTGGCGACACCGCCCTCTAGCCGTTGACTTAGTCCAGCTGCCCCGGGTTCCAGCACCCTGGGTCCTCAGTTGCCCCGGGAGTTGCCCTGAACACCGGGGCACGACTTACCTGTGGGCGAGGCCTCCCTGAGTCTCCCCCAGACTCGACAACAGGCCTGTCTCCTGGCTTTCTTCGGGCTGAGCCCCTGTCCCACGACTACTTGTGGGGCCCTCTCCAGGGGCGCGTCACTCTGCCCTTCCTCCGGACGGAGGAATCAGCCTAGGGCCCACCAGTGGTAATGAAGTGAGTGGACTTTACCTATGTGTGTGCTTTCTCGACCCAGATATATGTGTGCATTAACTTATACCTTACGAGTGATCCCCTACAGTGTATTCTCGTGCTAAGTGACCAGCAACCCAGAGTATAAGATTGGACGAGCCTAATAGCTAACCTTGGCCTAATTTATATCCCGAGTAGAGTCCCCCCCCCCCCCCCCAGTGAACGAAATGCCACTGTGACCAACAGAACAATAATACTGTGTCGATCATGCTGTCACGAATTTCCTACATCGTGAAATTATGTATTGTAAATCGTGACATCGAGTTATTTTGTGGGAGTGACGAATAGTTCTGAAGTCCGTGAGAATTAGCCATTCTCTCAACCGTCCACTCGTGTACTTGTATTTGCATCAGATTTTCAAAACTTTCATCATCCTTTCGTGAGTGATTGTCTTTATGTACAGACAATGCATTCCTCCAGGCGATAATTTCTGAAATGTCGTTTCTGCCTCCCTGGCCGTTACTTGGCCACACCTCTTTCACACGTCCCTTACGTTGGACACTCAAAAAAACAGTCAGTCGTCCTTTAGCAGTCACGAAGAGTGGGTTTGCGATACCCAACGCGAGTGATCTCCACATCCTGCAGTATCAGTGATTTCCTAAATCTTCCACCAACTTGGTGATCGACTAGAGCAGTGACGGTCTCATCCTTACCGATTAGTATTTTCTTTTGTTTTTCCTTGGCTTAAGGTTTTGGTTATTTAGCTGTTTGTCTGAGTGCTTGAGTGAGTGCATTTCCCTTTCTTTGATTTTGAATTCATTCATGTAATGTAAGTTTATTTTCATGTAATTAATAAATTTACAGTTCGTTTTCTTGACCTTTGTTAAATGTAACAGTCGTGCTTGATTTCCCCACATATTTAGTACACTTTTGCTACTCCGAGTTAGCACAACTTTTTATATTAATCACGACTGTTACTTAGGCCAGCTTTTGGTATTAATTCTTAAATCTGTTGTGCTAGCTAGGAGTTTGGCTCAGCCAAGATCCTGTTTATCATTATTATTATTTTTTTTTTTAATGTTAAGGGGAGGAACTAACTTTCTCAGAGGCCAACAGTACAGTAATACAGCCTTCTTGAGCGTTTAGTCTCTGCTGTGTACTGTTGAAAAAGTTTATAAATTCTCGACTCTAGAGAATTGGCGAAGTAAGCCAGCATAAAAGTGGAATTACTACTTGATTTCACGAGTCGATTCTCTCGTGATAATCGACTCGATAGTCATTCCTAGTATACATTGTTATACATATTTCATTATTCCCTGACATCTAGTAGGCAACAGCCATGGAATAAGAAAGATACTGCTAAGTCTGGTAAGCAATCGCAGACTGAACCCCAGCATCAAGGCCGTTCTCAGAATAATGCCCAAGGTCCAAACAAACCTCAGAAGGACCAGGGGCAGAATACACAGAAACCTGACTGGAAGAGGTACAAGCAGTACCCTAACCAGCAGCAGTACCCTAAGCAGCACCAGTATCAGTCACAGCGATCCAAACCGAGGACATCGATGTCGAACGGGCAGTTGCGGTGATCCCAACCGCGGACACTGATGACAAGCCCTTTGTAGAAATAAGTGTAGTTATAAATGAGCAGTCACAGCGATCCCAACCAAGGACACCAACGACAAACGGGCAGTCGCGGCAATCCCAACCGCGGACACCGACGATGAGCCCTTTGTAGCGATAAGTGTATAGTTATAAGTGAGCAGTCACGGCGATCCCAACCGAGGACACCGACGACGAACCCTTTTTTAGCCATAAGTATAGGTTAAAAAGGGCAACTATTAAGAAAATAATGGCGACCTCTAAGGCATGAAACTTGCTGTCAATTGATTTCCAGCTGAAGTGTACTTTCCATTGTGTATGGATTGACTGCTGGGTGGATGTAATTGTAATTTAATACAAATTGTCACAATGATAATATTGATGCTCCACCTTGACTCATTCCACAGGTACAGTTGGTGGGTGAAGCAGTTTTGATGTGCAGGTCCGTTGATTGTCTCTGCTGCACGCTGCCACCTCTTCTCCTCTGCCCTCGTCGCCTTTATTATTGCATTAATGTTTATCATTATTGCTTTACACATAGGTACAGTTACACTACAACTGTCACACCTACACCACGCAACATAACAATTAGTTGTCAATGTAAATGTAGCGAACTTTCACTCAGTTTGACCTGAGTACAGGATTTTTCACCGTTGTCACGGAGTTTTTCCCTCAAGCTTGCTTCCCTTAACGTAAATACGAGGTTTTTACGCTCTTAGGAGACAGTGCTTTTCTCCTGTAGCAGGATAGTACACACACCACA
>JAGKTI010005685.1:20541-43856 GCA_018397915.1 Birgus latro | reverse complement strand
ACACACACACACACACACACACACACACACACACACACACACACACACTACTGTTATGAAGATGGTTAATACATATAAAACATAAGGGCATTTCACAGTACTAATAAATTAACTAATTATATTTTCTATTAGTTTATGAATTAAATACAGTAAACCCTCGATATAATAAACTAATTGGGGGGAGGGGTGGGTCGCTATATCCGAAAGTTTGTTATATACGAGGGGTCGGTATTTCCGAGGGATTACTGAACTCAGTTCTTTTATTACAGTAAGGGGAGTCGTTCAGTCCTACGTGCTCAAACATAACTAAACTAACTCTATGAAGTTTTACATGGAGAATTCAATAGTTTATTAAGCTGTACATGTAAATACAGTACAGTAAGACCTCACTATAACGGACTAATTGGGGCTCAGGCCAGTCCGAAATATGCGATTTTCCGATAAAAGCGACATCCGGACTTACCCCTGCTAATCCGGACTTTTTCCGATATATCAGACATTAGTCCGGATTGCATCAGTGGTTTTCACCAACATTGCAGTATTGTACTGTGTTATACCTTCACTACATTAATCAAATGGTATAATAATACTGTACTGTGCACTGAAAAACATGTCTTTTACTTGTCTTATTGTGGTGAACATAGCTGAAGTTGTCAGGCAGTCCGGACTGCTTTCTGGCTATATCGGACTTTTTCCGATATATAGGAGTTTAGTCCGGTAACTCCTCGAGTCCGATAAAAGCGAATTCCGGTCTACTGAAGTCCGTTATATCGAGGTTTTACTGTACTGTATGAAGTTTTACATATAAATACAATATCTATAATAAGAATACAGTATAAGGTAGTGCTGCTACAGTACACTTACTGTGTCAGGAAGGGATGCTGTTGAAGTACGCTTACTGTGCCAGGAAGGGATGTTGTTGTCACTGTGGGCTAATTCCCAAACTCCCCCCTCATTTAGCGACCGTTGTGCACAAAATCAGGGGGGAAGTTCGGTTGCGATTTGGTCATTCGTTATATCCAAAATTTGCAATACCAGGGTTCATTATATCGAGGGTTTACTGTAGCTAAACATAAATATTCTCAAAAGTACTTAATCTTGGCATGACTAAGCTGCAAGCAATACAGTATAAGCACATCAATCACATAGTAAACACGGTCAAACAGCCAATCCCATATTATTCCCACTGACGTGTAGAAGTTCAAGACTAAGCTACCCTAACAAAAAAATATTCGAGGTTTCTAATGATCTTGCTGGCAAAGACAAGGCTACAACATATTCATACATTCCATCAGCAGAATGACCTATGTGCCAGGCAAGCAAGGAAGGACAAAGCACCAAGCACATGCACACATCAATACAGTACACATCTTACGAGACTGCTCTCCGTCCCCAGAGCTCAGTGACCTGCCAACACGCTTAGAAGAGTCGCTCCACACTGCTGCTAGGGAACCAGTTCATTTGTTCATTGTGTATACTGTATTTTCAGTTACAAAATCACCATGATTATTCTTCTATACAGTACTCTACACCACATCTATTATACCCTGTAACACCATCAACTGTGAAATGCAAGTAAACCTGAAAAGGTTTTTTTTAATGATTCAGTACTAATAAGTCAACTACATTATACAGTATAGCAGTAGAGGCTGAGTTATAAGTTTGAGCTCTGTCACTAAAGTATTTAGGCTATGTCAGAGACAGCACTATGATAATGGCAGGCATCTGAAGATGTAAAGCAATATTCTCAATCCTAATTCAACATACAATACTGATCATTAGTACCACAGTACTATACTACATCTCTGTAAAACTGAAACATAAAATAATAAATTCAGTACTGTATATTTTGAATTATCATGCAACACAGTTTGCCATTAGCCGCTCTGAGAGGCTACCCAGAGTAAACAGCTGTGCACCAAGACCTATTTTACCAGAATATGAAGAAAAAGCAAAGGCTGTTTAAACCTGCAAATTCAAGGGACATCAACTGTTATTTTCACGGTGCATTTTACTGCCTAAGCGAGCCAGTACATTAAAAATGTTATCGTCCTGTCATCTCAGGTTAATATTTATAATTAGATACTGGAAGGCATTCATTTTGGCAATCATATGATATGATGCATTTTCAATATAAAGTATATTTATCTGGTCAAAAGCAAGACAGCCAAAAGCCTTCACAGGCATAGTATGGCCTATACCAGTACTGTACTGTGCAGATATTTCAGAAACTGGAATAACATTAATGGATAAAGGTTCACTATTTAAGGAACAGAAATGACAAAGATGCAACACCACTTCTACCTTTGCAATGAGGCAGGCAATAAAAAATAATCTTTTACTCTGAAACTGGTAGTGTAACAAATTAGAAATTACTGAATTAAAGTACATAGCGGCTTGGAGAAGAAGCTAAAGATGTTTAAACCAGTTGCCTGGAATACGGTAAACTCTCAATTATTTGTTGGCACATCACCTGGCAAGTCAATATCCATCACAGTAAATGAAGCTAGATTTTTTATATTCCGTGGGAAGACTCCACATAAAAATCCACGTCATTTGTTGGGAGTCCTGACACCAAAACAGTTCAGTGCCATGAGTCTCACCACCAAAACACTGCCATGAGTCTCACCACCAAAACACTGCCATAAGTCTCATCACCAAAACAATGCTTTTGACGTTGCCAAATCTGTAAATTTTCTTTCTAACTTGTTACTGTACTGTATTTGTCTTTTTTGTTATCTTTTCATGTGCAATGTTAAATACACCTACTGAATGTATATCCTTCCTCCCTAATACAATTCATACTCTTTTTCCCATGTATCTCATTCCAAAATGGATTACAATGTCCTGCAGTGGTGGATGGCGCCCCTAACAGCTGATAACTAATCCATAATATATTTAATTTTTGATCAACTGGTAAAGAATGGTTTGAATGATCTATATTTCAGTTTTGATCAATAGGAAGAGAATGGTTTGAATCTATATATATTTCAATTTTGATCAATTGGTAGAGAATTGTTTGAATCTATAATTCATTCTGATTTCAATCAATCTGTAGAGATCTGTAAATGGTTTCCATCTAACACGAATGATTGGTTACAGGTATAAAATATTAACTGCCATAAAAGTACCACAACTTACCCCAAAATTCTTTCAAAATGCTTGTGAAATGTTAAAATGCATTTTGTGGCTGGGGCTCTGCCCCGGACCCCTCTGGGGGAGCTACTCGCTCACCCCAGACCCCCTAGCTTGTTGGCTCATGCCTTTGGCGCTCGGCGCCCCTTACATTGACAAACAGCTCCTCCCCCCCCTCCCAAATCCTGGATCCGCTACTGATGTGCTGGTCCCCCCCCCCATCCCCTCCATGTATCTTGTCCCAGAATGGATGACAATGTCCCCACCCCACCCCCACAGGCCGCTACTCTACAGTACTGTAACGCTGCGAGGAAACTGAGCTTACGATAGAGTTTGTTGCATTTTTTATCATCCCTGTCCTTCTGCATGTCATGCTGGCTGCAGCCTTCTGCTGCCATGTGTCAGTATGAGATCTCTACCTGCCAAATGCCCCAGTAAGGTTCATCTTTTGAAAAGAAGTGGGAGATTATCAGTAAACTCGACATGAGATGGACAGTGAGTTAGTGGCTGAGTTTTTTGGTGTATCTTGTATGACCTTGCAGGATATTTAGTATGAACGAGAACAAATTCTGAAGTAAGGAACTGAATATAAGCAGACATTCCAAGTCTTAAGTAGAAACTAATGACCAGACCAGACCAGACCCATGCACCAGGACTTAGACCAGGCAGTGTTGAAGTGGTACCACCAATAATGGAGCTGTGCCATCATACTGCAGGTGGGGGAGCTCAAGGATGTGGCAGCAAAGTTTGCTTGATGCCTAGCCACAACTGCCAATAACCACATGGAATTTACTGTATTAAGAAATTCTCCTCCTACTATCTGGTGCGTTTATTCCCCCTAACATCTTCTGTTTTATTTCTGTCATTCAAGCCTCTCTCTCTCTCTCTCTCCCACTCCCCCTCCTCATACTTGGTCAGGTCTGCCTATCCTCTTTCTGTCTACCATACTAACCTTCCTTTCCTTGCCTAATTCTGCCTCCAGGTACTGGGTGAACAGTGTATGTACAGTACATAGTACAGTACAGACCAATGACATTTTATCATGCTTATTACAGTATTCAGGGGTGTTTTTCTATGTCTGAACAGTTACACAGTACAGTTATAGGGTTTCAGAGTGAATTAGATCCCCTTCAGGGAGATTGGAGAGGGTATTATCTCAAATTTTGTCAGTACGGTACGTCACCTTCCGACACCTCTTTGGCTACCATACGTCAAATTATTGAAAATTTACTGTACATGTACATGAGAAAATTGTACAGTAAGGCACCAGGCTATTCAGTTATACTGGAGAAGCTAATATTTATTCAACACCATATGATCCTATGAAACCTACGTTTACGCTTTCTTTTTTACAACACCAAGACAATATTATACCACTACAAGAAGAAGTATAGGAAAGCTCAAGAAAACTGATGGGGAAGGTTCAGTTATTAAAAAACGATGAATTACAGTACATTAGTACTGAGGAATGACAATCTCGTACTTACTCTTAACTCTGAGCCAGGTGTATGCTGATGCCTCTCCGGCAGAGTTTGATGCCAGACACTGATACATCCCTGTGTCATTGGCTGCCACCCCAGAGACTGCTAGAGATCCATTCAGAAGGACACGGTACCTGAGGCCACAGAGTTTTTATACAGCTGTTTCTTTCTACAATTATGGAAAATAAATATAATTTGTGCAGTGCCTATACTCTGTAGATATACAGTTGAATGCAGCACTGCACTGCAATACTGTACCTTTGAGTACCTGATAATTAACAAAAAGGTAGGGTAAGTGGATCATTACTCTGAACTTTTTTCCATCTAATATGGGGTTACAAATCTGCTACATAAAAAGCTGACCTACAACAGCTTAAGTCAGTGGTATCTCTAGTAATCACAGGGGCATTTGCCTTCTCAGTGTAATAGGAAAAGTATATGGTAGGATACTTATTGACAGAGTCAGGGAAATAAAAGAGGAATTAGTTGGAGAAGAGCAGGGAGGTTTTAGGAAGGGAAGAGGTTGTGTAGACCAGATATTCATTCTTAGATCCTTTGTGGAAAAGTTTCTAGAGAAGGGAAAGAAGTTGAATGCAGCCTTCATGGATCTGGAGAAAGCATATGACACGGTGGATAGACAAGGATTGTGGAAAGTATTAAGAATATATGCAGTGGATGGGAAGTTGCTGAAGGCAGTGAAGAGTATGGATGAGGGTGCTAAGGCTGCAGTGCGTGTAGATGGCAAACTGAGTGAATCTTTTCATTTGAAGGTTGGATTGAAACAAGGATGTGTCATGTCTCCATGGTTGTTCAATCTGTAAATGGATAGGGTTATAAAAGAGATACAAGGCTGGGCAGTGGATGTTGGAGTGGCCCTAGTGAGAGAGGGCAGTGTGTTTGGAAACTCCCTGTACTGTTGTTTGCAGATAATACTGTGTTGTTGAGCGAAGACGAAGGGGAGCTGCAAGGCTTGGTAGATGAGTTTGAGAGTGTGTGTAAGAAACGGAATCTAAAGGTGAATGTAGGGAAGAGTAAAGTGATGGTCTTCGAGAGTAGTGAAGCCAGTGAATGTACAGTGAGATTGGATGGGGAGGATATGGAGAATGTGAGTGCATTTAAGTACTTGGGTAGTGTGATGAGTAAGGATGGAAGTCTGGAGGATGAAGTGCTTGAAAGGGTGCAGCAGGGAAGGAAGGTTGCTGTTTCGTTGAAAGCAGTGATAAGAAACAGGGAGGTGGGCGTGGAAGTGAAAAAGTTGTTACAAGACAGTATTGTGATACCAACTTTAACATATGGAAGTGAAGCTTGGACACTGTTGGAAGGACAGAAGTCAAGAGTGAGAGCAGTGGAAGTGAATTATTCGAGAGGAGCATGTGGAATCATATGGAGAGATAGACTAACAAATGACGAAGTGAAGGAGCGTTGTGGTGTGGTTGTGGACGTGGTAGGAAGCGTTAGGAGAAACACGTTACGGTGGTTTGGGCATGTGGAGAGGATGGAGAGTGAAAGACTGACAAGGAGAGTGTATGTGAGAGAGGTGGAGGGGGCGAGAGGGAGGGGGAGGCCGAGGATGAGATGGAGGGATGGAGTGGAGAGGTACATGAGAGAGGGGGGTGTGAGTTGGGAGCGGGGTAGTGAAATGGCGGGGGACAGAGCGACATGGAGGCGATTTGTTTGTGGTCACCCCGTGAGGGATTGAGGCGTCTGGCAATAGATAGAGATAGATAGATCTCTAGTAGGTTATCTCATGGCATCTACAAAATTTGGGTAACTTATCTCTATGTTTTCATACACTGTAGCATACCTGTTATCATTAAGTGTGTTGACATTAGCAGCATCTCTGTACCACGTAACAAATGGAAGTGGAGTGCCAGCCACAGTGCAGGGAATGGTGAGAGTTTTGCCCAGGTCAGCATACGTGTCCACCGGCAGTTGCTGAGTTAGGCGGGGACGCTCTGACAACAGTGTATAATTAGCCAGCAATGCTTATAACACTTTCAAGGCAGGGATGTAATTTCCATTATATTCAAAGTACTGTACCTCCAGACAATTTTATTAACCTTTTGGGAGGCAATTTGCTGTGATAGGGCTAAAAATAGTCTCCATTTACCCTTTCACCACCTGATATCTCTCCCTATGCTGAATGAAACTGAAGGAAGCAAAAATAAAATGATAAATACAAAATCTCATCAGACCGAAGGAATTAAGCCTATTAATCCAAGGTTATAATCTTTATTCTATTCTGACTACCAAGCAGATTACCTGATATTATAAAGGGAAGGCCTGTCCTAGTGAGTGGATTAATGAAGATTTTATATAACACTGCCAGTCTGGAAAGTCTTGCCTAAGCTGGGCAAAGGCTTCTAAAAGGAGCAAAAATTAATGAAGATGCTGTGGGTCATCGCAGTAAAGTGGCTGGCTTCTTCAGCATATATGAGACCCTGTGCGAAGTATGATACACAAGTGCCACTTTTTAGAAGTAGTGAAAAATGCAGTCAAAGTATATTAAAGTTTGACGAGCAATAATATAAAAATTAGTATAGCATGGATGATGCTGTTTGCAGCATTTTAAAGATGAATATCTCTACATTATCCAACAACTTTTTGGTAAAGAAATTATTTTTTTAATTTTTCCCAATAATAATTAAAAAAAATATTAGACATCACAATTTTACGTTGCATACAACTGTGTAATCTTTGCACAGCAATAACGCATAAACTAGTGCCATAAGTCTATAGCTAGAGGGTTCCTTTATGTTTTAAAATGAAGTTGAATGTCATTTGCAAAATGTTATGCAAAGTTATCATAAATGAAAATAATTTTCATCAAATTTTGGAAAGCATATTCACAATCACCGTTTTATTTGTGTACCCGGCACTTGTGCTGTGTGATCTGTGAACAACAGACATTCTTTTGTCTACGAAAACAGTTTGCACAGCCACAACACCACGGTTTTACATATTTTTTCTTTTTTTTTAAATGCAAGGAAGAAGGAACCAGTCTTTTACAAGTTGTAGGTGCAAGTATAACCTGGTAATAATAACAAGAAGGTTCCTATACTGTGGGATTTCCCATGATAATTGCAAGATCTTGAGCTCACCTCTTGCTTTGTTCATTTTCTCTTAATCCGCACTGTATGAATCAGACACAGGAGATACACATTTTGAAGGAACGAGTCTCTAATTTTCCTGGAAGCGTCAAATATCTTCTTCACAACACCCTCCCCCAACTTTGTGAAACATTCATCAGTATAAGCTCTGCCAATAGTGCATTTTGCAACCACTCTTCCAGTGTATGCACTCACATATTCCTTACCAAAATTATGCTTCCTCTTGGCAACTTCCCATTTCCACATTTCAGACCTATGAGTTTTTTTTCTCCCTTGCAGTCCAGGAGTCACAGTGTGGCCTTCACCATCACTTTCACCATTTTCAGGTTCAGTAGTACCACCATGACCATCACCATGACTATCACTACCTTCCTCTGGTACAACAGCAGCACAGGGGCAACCACCTGCACCTTCTTCTCCACTAACACCACCAAGACCATGACTTTCACCATCATCACTATCACCAGCATGTTGTGATGCAACAACCTGTAGGCCACAATAATCACTACCTTCCTCCAGTACAAATAGTAGAACAGGGAAAACCACCTGCACCTTCTCATCCAGTAGCACCACTGAGACCATAACTTTCATCATCATTAACACTCTTATCATCATTATCACCAGTACATTGTGATGCAACAACCAGTAGGCTAGGATAATCACATGGGAGATCATCGGGTTTACCTCGTTCGGTTTTGTTTATACCACTTGGCCCTGCAACAGGCTCATCTACTGCTGTATCAATATTTGTTATAGTAGTATCACCTGGACAATAATATGGATCAATAATGCTGCAACCAACTAAAATGTTACTACTACTTTCATTATCACTAAGCATTACTGGGGACAGTGGCACTTCCACTGCTGCTGTGAGAGGCTAAAATACTTCTTTCTTTTTCCTCAAAAGAAAAAAAAATGACCACAATGTTTTCATTTGTGGAAGGCTGGGCCCCCACATCATACACATATCCACAATCGCTGGACATTGTGTCGTTGCTCAGTAACACCACAATGTTACAAAATATGAAAGAAATCACAAGGAAGTTGTGTAATGTGTGCTCTTAGCGATGTATGCAGACTGGGGATGAGATAGGGAGCCACTATTATCAGCACACATAATGGCAGTGAATGACACCACACAGGTGTATCCTGGGCACTTGGTAACCAAACCCCACGCATGTTTCAGCCAAGTGCTCGTTGTACCTGAACAATATTGGCATTTTAGTATCATACTCTTCCAGTATTTTTTTCAAATGCAGGTTGAGCATGCTTTGGTCAAAAATTACATTTGTTTTCATGGCTTTCCAACCTTGCAGTCAGTCATTTCTCATAACACCCACTGCCTCCACATGAAAGTACATACTTTGAGGGACTGGGGGATAGCATTATCTTGAATTTTTTGGGACAGCGCTTGTATATCATACTCTGCGCAGTATTATCTTTACGTAATCAGAGTAAACTTTGTCAAATTTAGACTCAATTTATTTGGAAACCCACTTAATATGAACCGGCTAACCCAAGGACGTGCACATGGGGGGGGGGTGAACCCCCCCATTTGGAAAGAATGAAAAATCCGAATGAAAAAATACTAAACATGCAAATCATTAAATTAATCAATATCCTGTTAAAAATGTTACAAGATAGAAAAATAATAGAAAAAGTTAAAAAGTTCTACAAAATATAAGAAGGACGAATTAAGAAGTTCCACGAAGGTCCTAGAATGTTTTGTTACCGAAAAGAATAAATGGAAGGTCATGCAAGGCTATTCAAAATAATGGAAGTTTGTAGAATGTAGTGGAAATTTCTAGAATATTTCATCAGGGTATATAAACAGTGTGCAGAGTGAGTTAGTTTATGGCCAGAAATCAGCCAGTGAAATAGTGTAGGCTCTTGTTCTCCTATGTTTTTTTAGTGAAGATATCAAGTAAACGACCAAATTCTTTGTTTCACTTCCAAACTTCTGTAGCATTCAGTATGTAAATTACCCTGAGTTTGTACCATTTCAGTATTTAGTCAGTTACAATATCTAAGTTTACCATATTGCATTACTTTGTTTAGTGGGTAATCAAGGTGCTCCAATCGGATTGAGCCATTGCAAGTTTACATCCAAGGGATGGTTGGAGTTTATTGCTTAGGTAATGCCACTCACGGATAAGTGAGGCTGGTCACTCTCATCTTAAATGTCAGGACCAACTTGTCTAGCCCCAGGCTCCTATGCTTCTCATGGGGCAGCACAGGAGTAGATGGATGAATGAAAGAATGAATGAAATAAAGTGAATAAACTATGTTACGAAATAAAATGAATAAACTAATGCTAGGAAAAGGGGAAAAAGCAGCGTGTGGTAATCATAGGGGCATTTGCCTTCTCAGTGTAATAAGAAAAATATATGGTAGGATACTTATTGACAGAGTTAGGGAAATTATTGAGGAATTAGTTGGAGAAGAACAAGGAGGTTTTAGGTAGGGAAGAGGTTGTGTAGACCAGATATTCATTCTTAGATCCTTAGTGGAAAGGTTTCTAGAGAAGGGAAAGAAGTTGTATGCAGCCTTCATGGATCTGGAGAAAGCATATGACAGGGTGGATAGACAAGGTTTGTGGAAGGTATTAAGAATATATAGAGTGGATGGGAAGTTGTTGAAGGCTGTGAAGGGTATGTATGAGGACGCTAAGGCTGCAGTGCGTGTAGATGGCAAACTGAGTGAATCTTTCCATATGAAGGTTGGATTGAAACAAGGATGTGTCATGTCTCCATGGTTGTTCAATCTGTATATGGATGGGGTTATAAAAGAGATACAAGGTCGGGCAGTGGATGTTGGAGCGGCCCTAGTGAGAGAGGGCAGTGTTTGGAAACTCCCTGTACTGTTGTTTGCAGATGATACTGTGTTGTTGAGTGAAGACGAAGGGGAGCTGCAAGGCTTGGTAGATGAGTTTGGGAGAGTGTGTAAGAAACGGAATCTAAAGGTGAATGTGGGGAAGAGTAAAGTGATGGTCTTCGAGAGAAGTGAAGCCAGTGAGTGTACAGTGAGATTGGATGGGAAGGAAATGGAGAATGTGAGTGAATTTAAGTACTTGGGCAGTGTGATGAGTAAGGATGGTAGTCTGGAGGGTGAAGTGCTCGAAAGGGTACAGCAGGGAAGGAAGGTTGCTGGTTTGTTGAAAGCAGTGATAAGAAACAGGGAGGTGAGCATGGAAGTGAAAAAGTTGTTACATGACAGTATTGTGATACCAACTCTGACATATGGAAGTGAAGCTTGGACCCTGTTGGAAGGACAGAAGTCAAGAGTGAGAGCAGTGGAAATGAGTTATTTGAGAGGAGCATGTGGAGTCACATGGAGAGACAGACTAACAAATGAGGAAGTGAAGGAGCGTTGTGGTGTGGTTGAGGACGTGATGGGAAGCGTTAGGAGAAACACGTTAAGGTGGTTTGGGCATGTGGAGAGGATGGAGAGTGAAAGATTGACAAGGAGAGTGTATGTGAGTGAGGTGGAGGGGGCGAGAGGGAGGGGGAGGGCGAGAGGGAGGGGGAGGCCGAGGATGAGATGGAGGGATGGAGTGGAGAGGTATATGAGAGAGGGGGGTGTGAGTTGGGAGCGTGGTAGTGAAATGGCAGGGGACAGAGTGACATGGAGGCGATTTGTTTGTGGCCACCCCGTTCGGGATTGAGGCGTCTGGCAATAGATAGATAGATAGATATATGGATGGGGTGATGAGAGAAGTAAAACCACGAGTAATGGAGAGAGAGATGGCATTGGTAATGAATGGTGATGGATGGAATATCTCAAAATTGTTGTATGCTGATGATGAAGCGGTACTTGCAAATACGGGAAAATAGCTTAGTAGATAATGCAGAGTTTTGCACAAGTCTGTGAGCATTGTGCATTTACAGTAAATGTAGAAAAGAAAGTGATGGTCACTGAGAGAGAAGGTGGCTCCCAGTGTGATGTTACAGTGAATGCAGAGAGACTGGAATTGGTGAGAGAGTTCAAATACCTGGATACAGTGATAGAAAAGAGGGGAAAATGTACAAATGAAATGGAAAGTACAGTGACACAAGGAAGGAAAGTAGCTGGTGCTATGAAGGCCTTGATAAAAAACAGAGGCTTGAGTGTTGCAGCTGCACGAGGTTTACGTGAAGGAGTGTTAATACCAACTTTAACATATGGATGTGAGACTATGGTGTGGCATGAAAATGAAAAGTCAACAGTAAGAGCAGTGGAGATGGGAGTGCTGAGGAATGTAAGTGGTGTACAGAGAGTGGTAAAGATACGGAAGAATGTGATTCATGAAAGATGCAGAGTGAGGAAGTCTATGGACACCAGAATTGAGGAGAGTGTACTGATATGGTATGATCATGTGGAGAGAATGGATAACAACAGAGTGATGAAAAAGGTATATCTAAGCGAACTGAAGGAGGGAGGAGGCGAGGTAGGCCAAGAAGAAGGTGGAGGAATATGGTGGATGGGTGCGTGAGGAAGAGAGGTATAGAAGTTGGTGAGGCTAAGGGCTGACAAGAGACCGTACTGGCTGGATGACTTTTGTGCGGAGAAGCGAATAACCAGGGATTTGGTACCCCATTTTAATGTGACAGCGTTCTGGCTGACTATCGGATAGGTACAGAACGTGATGAAATTTTTTGACCTATCTGATGGAGCCAAGATTCTGAGGGCTTGAATGATGAGTGAATGGAAGTGTGGCCCAGTGAACTGGGCAAACTCAGGCTGTCCCGATGTTGCTACTCCTCACCCTGCCCATGGGTGGGAATGGAGGTCCAGGATGACGACAATGACAACAATGATGATGATGATTATTATTATACATAAATATTCTCACAAATTTTGGGGAACCAGCTGACCACAGCAAGATCAAATATGGTCACCAACATACACAAAACAAATGGCAAAAGATGGTGAGACCAGCGTAACGAACATCACGAAAATGTTGATATTGAGAATTAGCAATATAGAAAGGAAAATGGAAGCTGGAGTTTCATGAGAAATGTTGGAAAAGAATGAAAGGAAAACCCAAAGCCTGACTGAATCGAACAGAATGGCCAATGAAGAAACTTAAAAACTGAAGCAAGAAAGTACTGAACTAAGAAAAAAAATTAGAAGAAAGTAATAAAATGGAGAAGGTGAGTATTGTACTGGAAGAACAAAAGACATGATGGGCACAGTTGCAGGATGAACAGAAAGAAGTGGTTTGTTTAAAGGAAATTATTCAGGAATAATAGGAAGAAGACAAGAAAATAATGGAAGAAAATGTAATAAAGATATTGAAAAAGGAAGAGAAAATAGTAAGAGAAACTGTAGAGATGGAGGAGAAGGTTAGGCTAGTGATAATCGAGGGAGACTTGAACCGAGTAAAGGAAATATTGGGCAAGGTCAACCCAGGAGGAGGGAAGTGGGTAAAAGAAATTGAGGAAGTACAAAGAATAGGGCCACACAAGAAGGGAGAAGCAAGACCAACGTGGATTAAGTTCGCAACTGAAAGTGCAACAAATGAACTTCTCAGAGTGTAGTGGAAATTGAGCAGGGAGCCAGGTTTTGAAAACATTATTGTAAGAAAAGACCTAATTGAGGAAGAAAGAGAAGTTTTGAAGTCACTGAAAGTGCAAGTGAAAGAAAAAAATGACGAGGGGTCAGAGGATTAGCGTAAGAATTTTTTCTGGAGAGTGATGGACATGAAAATCAGGAAGTGGTATGTCAAGAACTAAAAGTGACAGAAAAGAGGGGGACAGAAATGAACACAAGCAAGAGAAGGAAGAATAAAGACTGTACTGAAAAATTTAAAGATCATGTACAGTAATGTGGTTGGACTAATATCTAAGAAAGAGGAAGTAGGAGATTATATAAAGGAAAAGAAATCACAAATTATTTGCTTGGTAGAGACAAAATTGCCCCAGGATGTTGATACTGAATTATTTGGATGAAAGGAATATAATATGTGGAGGATAGATAGAAAGGGGAATTTGGGGGAGGGTAATGATGTTAACTCATACAGATTTAAAAGCAGAAAGGATAGAACTTGAAACACCATGGCAGAAATTTGGGGATGGAAATAGAAGACCAATATGGAGATAAAACAGACGTAATAGTATTCTATATGTTCCCTCAAACTAAGACATGGAAAAAAGAAGATTATGAACAGCTGATAAAGAGATTCCATTGTACAGATAAAGATATTAACTGAATGAAGGACAGAATAACAATCATGGGGATTTTAAGTGTAGAGAAGTTGACTGGGAAAACATGGATGCTGGGAGCAATGACGAATCGTGGGGCAATAAATTGATGGAAATGGTGATGGATAATATGTTAACTCAGTTCTATCTATCTATCTATAGCCCGATTCCCTAATCCCGCAAAGGGTGGCCGCAGACAAAACACCTCCAAGTCGCTCTGTCACCCACCATTTGACTACTCTCCCCCTATCTCAATCCCCCCTCCCTCATATACCTCTTAACTCCATCTCTACACCTCATCATTGGTCTCCCCCTCCCCCTCTCCCCCTCCACTTCACCCATATACACATTCTCAGTCAGTCTTTCATTCTCCATTCTCTCCACATGTCCAAACCACCTCAGTGTATTTCTCCTAATTTTCTCAATCACATCCACCTCCACCCCATAACATTCTTTCTCTTCATTCGTCAACCTGTCTCTCCATGTCACTCCACGTGCTTCTCTCAGGAAGCTCTTTTCCACTGCTCTCACTCTTGACTTGTTTCCCTCTAGCAAGGTCCACGCCTCGCATCCATATGTCAGGGTAGGGATCACAGTACTATCATGCAGTGACTTCTTATCTTCCATACTCACCTCCCTATTTCTCATCACTGCTTTCAGTGAACTCAGTTAATTAACCCGCCGAGTCCCGACCGGTTTTTTACCCAGCCTACCTCCAGATCCAGACCGATTTTCGACTTTTTGTTTTTTGGCTGAAACCTTCGCTTTTGGTGAGAAACATCGAAAATTCACAGTGAAATTGCGATCCTGAGGTAAAAAAATGTTGATACAGGTGTCACTCAACCTTACATTTTCCTTCTTTTTCAGGGTACCTGGCTAAGAAAACGAACTATGGAAGGGTTGACTAATTCAAGCCACTTTAAATTACGTATTTATTTCATTTATTTGGTACGAATTTATGTGCAGTAAAAGTCTATAATGGTTTTCACACAATAATATAGGCGTTTATAAGCATTGTTCACTTACCCAAAACCCCAGTATATGGCACCTTCCTTTATGACATTACCACCTCATCACTTCTGTTTGTTTCTACCTCTAGCTTCTTTGTTTCTTTGTCCTCCACCTCAGGAATCACTTTCACCATGAATTTCGTCATTAGAGAGACCGTGGGCCAACATACCTTTACTGGTTAGGTAACTGCTAACAGGTGAATTGCCCAGTGGGGGGGGAGGGGGGGAAGGGGAGGTTCGGAGGGGCCAGGCAGTATCCCCGCTTGACAGCAGGTAGAGGAAGGTCTCCCACATATGCCTACCAAAAATCACCCGTGAATGTTGAAAAATGTGCAGACGATGCGCATCATTGGGTCAGTCCGCGGAAAAAAGTAGCGACATGCATCGTACGTTAATGGGACTCAGCGGGTTAAAGAATATACAAGAATTAGAGGAGACGACAAACCATCAAGGCAGGACCTGGCATTCACAAAGGACCCAAACGATGTGAAGAATATAAACTATCCATGCTCCCTACCTAAAATGACCATCTTGTTACTGAGATGGAAGTGATGGGAGTAAGGGAAGGAGAAAGAGATGAAAAACATAGAGAAAATAGATATATTTAAGGAAAAGCAGATTTTGCTTTCCTCAGGAACTATTTCCAAAATGTAGACTGGAGTGAAATGGATGCGGTCAAAAATGTCGATAAGAAGTATGAGTTAAGTGTACAAAACAAGAATTGGTAAATGTGTCCCAAAATTTTCTACAGTAATGGAAAAGAAGAAAGAATGGATCAACAACATGCATAGTGAAAGAGCATGGGAGGAATACAAGAAGGCTAGAAATGAATATGAAGTAGAGTAGAGTATAAGACAAATATTGTAACTAAATGTAAAAAAAGAGCCTAAGCTATTTTATATAATTGTAAATGGTAATTTGAAAGTTAAGGACAGTATAGCACAACTGAGAGATGGAGATAAAACTTATGAAAGAGAAGAAGGTTTGTGTGAAATAATGAACAACAAGCTGCAGTCAGTTTATGTACTGGAAGAGGAATTTCATGAAACTGAAATGGAACTCAGGATGACAAGAATGGTGGAAATTACAGCTGACATGAATGAGGTGTAAGCAGATGATGAGGAATTTAGATGTGAGGAAAACAATGGGAACAGATAACATGGCTGGATGGATCCTGAAAGAATGTGATGGCCAATTAGTGTGGCCTGTTTGTCATCATAAAGAGCTCTCTGGAAAATGGGCAGGTACCTTAAGATTGGAAAAGGGCAAATATTGTGTCAATCTGCAAGAGAGGAGATAGGGAAGATCCATTCACCTGTAGACCTGTATTAATTACAATTGTTGTTCATAAAATTTGTGAGAAAATTATCAGAAAAAGATGGACTGGGTATTTAGAAGAAAATGAAGTGATAACACCAAGACAATTCGGTTTTAGGGACAAAAGATCTTGTGTTACCAATCGACTAAGTTTCTATAGTACGGTGATGGACTGTATCTACCTAGACCTCAGGAAAGCATCTGACAGGGTGCCCTATAAGAGACCGCTGTGGAAGTTGAAGACCCCTGGAGGAGTGCCTGGGAAACTATTAAAGTGGATGGAATATTATCTGGTAAGAAGGCAACTAAGAACAGTCATAAGAGACAAGGTTTCACATTGGAAAGATGTGACTAGTGGAGTGCCCCAGGGCTCTGTCTTGGCTCCAATAATGCTTCTGATACATATAAATAATTTGCCAGACGGTTTCAACAGTTACATGAGTATGTTTGCAGCTGATGCTAAAATCATGAAACAAATTAAATGTACTGATAGTTGTATGGAGCTGTGGGAGGACCTGAACAGACTCCACAACTGAGCTCAATGCCAAGAAGTATCATGTGTTAAAAATGGAAGTGAGTGAAAAAAGACCAAGTTGGATATATAAGCTGCGCAATGGGAAACAGTAAGTCCTAAAATTTTGCTGCTCTGATGTTCCGCCAAAACCATGCGAAACATGAAACATCGAAGTGTGAAGTTAAGAATCAATGGGAAAAACAGAAGGGCATTCTGGTGGGAAAGATACCTACCCTATCACAAAGTACAACTGTACTATAACACCAAACAGGCCCTACCCAAAATCAAATGAGGAGTGTTTACTAGTTGCTTATACAGCATAACACAATAAACATGTACCTGAAAAGATATTAAAAGTGTTATAAAGGCCTTTGAAAGGCCAAACCCTCGAATGTAGCGAACACGGTTTGTTTGATCATGTGATCACGATTCACTGCACTGCTTTTCCACAGGACTGAATTTGTTAGTTAAATATTTATATTACTGTACTTGCAAGTTAAAATATTAAATAATGTTAAAGCAAGAAATGAAGTCTTATAACCAGTTTACCTGATAGGCATCAGAATGTTGCTTTGTTTATTTGTTCGTTAGTAGCCAGAGATCAGCTGACTGACCAAAACATTCAAGATGGCGGAGGCTGCCTAGTCATGCACTGATTGAAGAAGTTTATTTGATAAAGTTTGTATGCTCAAGTGTCAACAAAACTCACATTTAACACATTAATAATCATTCTTATATATGTGATGATGATGATGGTAGGCATTATACTTCGTCTTAGCTCAGAGACAGGTGCTTCGTCACTAACACGTTCATTGCGGTTTTACAAACAAAACTATAACCTAGTCACTATACCCAAAGAATCTTTAATGTTTCATTACTTAACACAATGAATTTGGTGAAATTTAACCTCCCCATAGGAGAGAGAAAAAAGTCCACAGTTGGAGCAGCTGTAGTAGGGAGTTGGAGTGGTCGCCATCTTCTTTATTTACAAACAGGGGAGCGTGCCGACTGATGGTATGCATCGTCTGCTGAGTGTCAGCTGCCGGCTGGGAGCATTGAAGTTGAGGGAAAATGACGAAGTTTAAGACAAATCAGAAACTTATTTTTTGCGCAAAAAATGAAGCGTTGAAATAAAATGTGTCCAAAACCAAGGACTTACTGTAATTAACAAAAGAAAAGACGAGAAGGACTTGGGAGTGTTTATACAAGATGACCAGTCACCAGAGAAGCATATAAACAGAAGCACATACAACTTACTGACCAACATGAGAGTGGCTTTTAATTATATGGAAGAAGAAATTGATAGTGTCCATGGTACCAAGACTAGAAAATGCAGCTGTGATATGGTCACCTCATCTGAAAAAGCGCATTGATAAACTGGAGAAGTTACAATGGATAGCTACGAGGATGATACCATGCTTAAGGGGACTGACGTATGAGGAGAGATTGGAAAAACTGAAGTTACCAACACTGCGTGACAGAAGGAAATGACGAGATTTGGTTACGATGTTTAGAAATGTAAGGAGCCTGGAGAAGGTAGATAGAGGGAATCTTTTGATATTGGACGATAGAAAAACATGAGGTCATGAATTTAAATTGAGGAAGAGCAGATGCCTTAACAATCTTAAAAAGATTTCGTTTCCCAAACAGAAGTACAAGTACAGTAAAACCTCACTAGAACGGACTAACTGGGGCCCTTGCCATTCCAATAGACCGAAATTCCAAAAAAAAGCAACATATGGACTTCCCTCTGCTAAGATATTTTCATACATGAAAAGCATATGGCCACAATCCTTCTTCACTCCACCATTTCCTTTTAACTCGGGGCATTAACCCACTTGCCTCTCAACTCTTCTCAAATGCCACTATAAATAATTTACTGCATAACACAGTACAATTTTAGTAAGGTTTAGACTCGATAAAGGCCAATGTAACACACACAAGAAGATACTGTATTTTTCATACATGAAGTGTCATAGCCACCATCCTGCTTCACCCCACCAGGTCCTTCTAGTTAGTGGCAGTATCTCTTTTGCCTCTTAGCTTTTCTAAAATGCCACTAAAAATAATTCACTGCATAACACAGTATAATTTTAGCAAGGTTTAGATTCGATAATGGTCATATGTGACACACAAAGTAAGATATTTTCATTTATTAAAAGCATCATGGCCACCATCCTGCTTCACCTCCACCAGCTCATTCTTTTTTCTCAAATTCCACTATAAATAATTTATTGCATAAGAGTAAAATTTTAGCAAGGCATGGACACAATAAAACTCATAAGTAATAATTTTTTTTTTTTTCTTACGTAACCATTCCGACTCACTTGGCTCACCATTCTCTACCCCACCACCTTGCCGGGTGTTTTATCATCATTAAGCACCTCGTGAAGGATCCTTCTGAGCAAATCCTTCAAAATCATTATCTATTATCTTCAGGGTCATCATCAAGGAACAGTGAATCATTGTCCTGATTGTCTACACTGGCAGGAGCTGAATTGTGGATGGGAATTGGAGGTGTAGCTTCTACCCTGCGTGCCTTGTGGTGTACTTAATTTTAAGTATTTTTCAAATACTGTACTGTACACTTTATACACCTTAATTTTTGTGATCTTACAAACAAATATGTTCCCTTTGTCTGTATATTTCACATACCACTTGTCACCATCGAACAGTATATCGGGGACTTTGGGGAAATGATGTGGGGGGAAATTATACGGGTTGACTGAGGCAGAGCACGGGGAAATAAACGCACAAACACACAAACCGCTCGCCATGTGATTAAAGCTTGATGTATTAATTTTAATATTAATGCACACCCCTTTTCTAATTTTTTAACATTTAGAAAGAACTTTATTGGTATAACTTAATTTTAAATACTTTTCGAATACTGTACTGTACACTTAGAACAATAGTGATACCGCCAGCCCACCACCAACGAACGCATGAACACACAAACCGCGTGGACAATATGGCCGCCCTGCCCTGAGGTTAGGCAGTCCGGAACACTTTTAGCTTTTCGGAGTTTTCCTGATATATATGAAGTAATTCTGGTTGGCTCCTTGACTCCAAAAAAAGCGAATTCTGGTCTACTGAAGTCCGTTGTAATGAAGTCATACTGTACTTGGAACGCCTTAGACAAGGAGGTGGTGAAAGCAAGAAGCATCCATGTGTTTAAAACTAGACTGGGCAGATGTAATATGGAGACAGGACAATATGAGCTTAGCTCAATTCCTGTATACAGTACTGTACTACAAATAGATAAAATACAAATAGGTAAATACAAACACACCCACATGAACACACACACACAAACACTCACAGGTAAATCTGCAGAAAAATAACACACACAATGAGAGAGAGAAAATGAAAGTGTGGTACCATTATGTAGCCATGTAATGTTGGGCTGTGGTGCCCCTCCAGCTCGACACGACACAGTGGCATCCTGACCATCAAGCACTGTCATGTTGCTCGGCGCCACAACCATCACAGGGGCAGAAGCTGAAGCACAACATAACTTAAAACACTGCACAAAAATATCAGTACAAAATACCTAAACATCAACACAAAACAAAAATAATAGCACACATCATCATCATCATCATCCAATCCTACGTTGCCCCACGAGGAGTGTAGAAACCTAGGGCTAGGCAAGTTGGTCCTGATATTTAAGATGAGTGATCAGCCTCACTCATCCCTGAGCGGCATTACATAAGCAATAAACCCCAAGCATCCCTTGGATATAAACCTTCACCGGCTCAATCCGACTGGAGCACCGTAATTACCCACTAAACAACCAGGTGCCAAAATTTGGATATATGGTTACCACCCAGCATAGTAAATGGTTTCCTGGTGTACAGGAAACCATTTGGCTTGTCACTCAGTGTAGAGCCACCCACAGGGAGAAGAAGAGGAAAAAATGAAGGACAGAAAAACAGAAGAGGGAGTGTAAAGTCACCCACAGGGAGAAAGAAGAGGAAAAAATGAAGGAAAGAAAGACAGAAGAGGGAGTGTAAAGTCACCTGTAGGCAGAAGAATGAAGAAAGAATGAAGGAAAGAAAGACAGAAGAGGATGGAAGGAAAGAAAGATGGAGGGGAGGAAAGGGCAGACACCCGAGAGCAGCACTACATCGAGTGAGTGGATGGTGAGCACCCCCACCTACCACTAATAGCACACAACTTTTATTATTATTTCATTACATTGATTCAATATTCAGCCACTTTATTTCACATTCTCATTTGCCTCACACCCAAAACCTGTAACCAGAATCACAAAAAGCTCAATATGTGATCAAATAAACATAACAGTAATAAAGCACACAAAATCTAGAGCTATTTATACTGTATTATGACACACCAAACCATTTCTTTAAAACAATGGACTTCTGTTCACATAGAACTTCTGATAATTGAAGGAAAAAACCAAAAAGTATGTCAGCTACATGTTTCATTTCTTTATAACTCTACAATGATTACTGACATTACTTGATTATTCACAGCATACATATATACCACAATAATGTGCCGTCATCAATACATACTGTACTGTGTAATCTAATATGCATGGTGTACTGTACTTAGCCTTGATAACGCTTAATGCTGTATATATGACTACCAGTGAGTGCAATATTATTAATAATACATTAATCTTCTACCTAAAATATAGAAATGCATGTGCTCTACAGCAATCATAATACTGAACTGTACAGGAAAAAGTGTGATGGATACAAATGACTGAAGGATCTTTCACGTTCAGGGAATACTGGCACACTGGTGGTGGGATATATACATAAAAAGGAGCAGGGAGAGAAAGACTACACAATATTCTTTATAATGAAGTCTTCATGAGTAATAAACTCCAATTCCAGAGAGTCTTTACTACCCTCTCAGCAGCAACACAAAAAAGGGTTTACAGATATACCTGATCAACATTGTTCAGTCCTGTATTGTAGTATACTATATTTAAAGTACTAACATGGGTAGTTCATGTGTTTTCAGGTACTAAATACCATACAGTTCAAAATGAAGTCAAGGAAACAATCACATGAATCTCCCTGGTTCTGCATTAAGATTATACGAAATGTGTGGAACAAAACAAGTCTTATCTGAACTAAAGTGTCTATCAGATGGTTGAAATTTTCCACGACACACTCATCAAACCTTGGGAAGATATGTTCCCTTAATATGCATTTCAAGAATACGTGTTTCTTATCCATCCATCCATCATCCAATCCTATGCTGCCCCATGAGAAGCATAGGAGCCCAGGGCTAGGCGAGTTGGTCCTGACATTTAAGATGAAAGTGACCAACCTCACTCATCCCTGAGTGGCATTACGTGAGCAATAAACCCCAATCACCCCTTGGATATAAACCTGCACTGGCTCAATCTGATTAGAGTGCCATAATTACTCACTAAACCACCAGGTGCCATAATCTGGTTATGTGGTTACCACAAGGCATAGTAAATGGTTTTCTGTTGTACAGGAAACCATTTGGCTTGTTACTCAGTGTAGAGTAACCCATAGGCAGAAGGAAGAGGAAAGAATGAAGGAAAGGAAGAGAGAAGAGGGAGTGTAAATAGGGGGAAGGAAGAGGAAAGAATGAAGGAAAGAAAGACAGAAGAGGAAGGAAGGAAGAGGGGAAAGGGCAGACACTCAAAGCAGCACTACATCGAGTCAGTGGTATACCTAAAAAAATAAATAAAAAATAATGTGCAGTACCACAATATCAGCACCGGTAAATGTAAAAGCTTGTGAAATGTGAATGTATTTTATTTACTTGCTGCAAATGCTTATGAAAAAAAAAAATACAGTAATCCCTCTAATATCCGGACGTCCAATAACTGGACATACTCACTAACCGGACATTCTGGGCTGCCCAACCCCCAAAATGAAAAAAATCCAAAAAAAATCGATTAATTTTCGATTTTTTGGGACCGCGTCAGTTTGAATTTCCCGAGCGTGCCGATCCCCTCTGTTTACACTCATGACGCCACTATCGGTCGCCATTACCCACTCCCCTCCTCCCTCGTGAACAACTCCGAAAATGGCGGCTGAAGTGATTGCTTTTGTGGTGATACCCTACCTCCTACAGTGCTTGATACTGCTCTTCACCTTCTTCATCATGTGTGTGATGATGGCCCCACCTCCTGAGAAGAGGAAAAGAGTGGTTCTGACTCTGGAGAAGAAGAGGCAAATATTGGACAAGGTGGACGCCGGCTGGTCAACAGGGCGCATCTTACGTGAGTTCAACCTCCCTCGCTCCACCTTGTTTGCTATCAAGAAGTCCCGAGACAAATTACAGCAGTACACGGCTGATTTCGCATCGAAGACCAGACAAAACGTGCAGAGGAAGGTGATGTTTACTCCTAAGTATGCAGACATCGACCGCTCCACGTTGATTTCGTATCGACAACAACGTGCTGCTGGTGTGTTGGTACGTGGAACGGAGCTGAAAGCTGCTGCTGAGAAGTTCACAAGGCTCCATGGATCGTCACTAGACCACACGGGAATTTACTGTTGTGTACAGTGCAGTGAAGTGATGTTATTCCAGTTATAAAAAAAAAA